>JASANH010001452.1:0-115879 GCA_030248295.1 Mesodorylaimus sp. YZB2_4
CAGATAATTTACCGCTTAGAGCAGATTACAACGATAGCTTGCACATTACGCTGGTACGAGACGAAACATTAAAGAGTCATTCTTTATGACACCCGATATAGACGATGATCACTCTATGGAGGATGTAGATATGGGTAAACAAAGGAAATTTGGTTGCGTAGAGTGCTGGCTCAGTGAAATTTAAGAAAAAAGTTCAGTAAGGTTTGGCTCAGTCGATAGCGCGCTGTGTAATTGTAAAGCTTACAACGCGACTGCTCCCGAAGAAAACTAGCCATTTCTGTGAGGGTCATTCTTTATGGCGCACCTGATATTTCAACATATTTGGAAGTCAATCATTTTTTACCACTTTTTGAATTGAAATTTTGAAGATAATTAAGAAAGAATCAAATAATTAAGAAAAAGGGAGAGGGAAATTTATAGCTGAAACAAATCTCAAATAAAATAACCGCATTTTCACCAATTAAAGAGGAAATTCAAAATCGTTTGTTCGGTCGGTTCAGTAAAAATCGATAAATCCGGTGGCTCTGATTTGGTCGATGCTGGGTAGCAATATTTGAATTGTGGGCTGATAATCAGCGGCAACGGCATTTTCTCAACGGCACTAAAAATCGCTGGGTGAACAGGAGCGGCCAGTTCTGGTTGGAAGCGATGTATTGTATGAGCAAGTGAGGCCAACTCGCCGGCAAATTACAGGTCATAGTGGTCGTGGAACGAGGTTGGACGAGAGAGTGACATGTTTGTGATGCAACTTGAGGAATGGTGGAGAATTTTCTTTGGACTGTGTGTGTATGCTCCTTCGAAAAAGCTTGTAATCAGCGCGGCTACATTGAATAGCACGAAGTATTGGGGTGCCGAATTCTGAGTCTGAATGATGACGTTTTCGGGTATGTGGCTCCGCAAGCTATACTATTTGTACAGCATCATGTATGCCTGTGCATGTTGCTCGCAACCAGACTGCGGCCCGAACGAGGCGATGGGAATCTACGTGTGTGCTCGGGATCAGAATAAGCAGTATCTGTTAAACCGATCGTGTTAATGCTCCTGATATGTGACTGAAGAAGATGAGTGCCATGAATTAATTACGCAATAAAAGTTTTCATGATCTTTCTCTCTGTTTTCTTTTCTGTGGAAGGATCTGCTCCCATCTTTGGGGCCATTTCCTTAGTCGATCTCCTCAACCTGCCGATGCGCAACCCTTTTTTGACCCTGTCAGGAAAACGTTGTGTCTGATGCATTATTTATCGCTGATTCCGAAAATCGCCTTAAAAATTTTATCTTTAGCCAGTCAAAAGTTTTATCGATTTTACGCAACGTACCCCCAGAAATCGCTGAGTTTCTCTTTAGAATTTTCTTGGCTGGCTTGTCTGTTCTAGCTAAATTATCTCGGCAAGAAGATGAGGTTTTTCAATTTTACCAAGACATTCATGCAGAAAATTTTATCAGCTACAAAACTTTGAAAAAAAGTTTGTTCAAAAAAAGCATCATCATCCATTGATCATTCAGCGGCGAGATTGGGATCGACTGGTTGGCGTTCCGCGAGCGGATGGCGCGCTGAGGGACAAGTAGGCCGGTTTTCTCACCGATGTGTTGGTCGGCCCACCGCGACCATCCAATCGACTGCTACGACTTGGATGTCGAGGTGAAGGGTGATGCGGCGATCGATGGCCGCATTCTGGACCGTGAGGATACAAGTGTTTTCGTACAGGAGGTTCGGCAGGTTTTCGATTCTTGGCGTTGATGATGCAGACGGCGATGATGATAAGGACGCTTAGCAAAGCTGCTGATCCCAGACCGATCACGGCCATCATCCACGGCTCCATGGTCTGAGTCGACTCGGTCGTTGCAGGACCTTCAACTGCGTCCACGCTGATCGTCGTTTCCCTTGTTGCAGGGGTATTCTGTCGACTGGAACTCGGGCTCTTCGTCTTCTCTGTTCGGGTCTTCTCAGTAGCAATATATGGCGGTTTAGTTCGGGCAGGCTGGGTGGTCGGAGTCGTGCCTGAAGTCGAAGTCCTGCATGGCGGTCCTTTGCATGGTTTTATTTTCCACGGGCAGTATTTATACTTGTTTTCGAATCTAGCTCGAATCGGGCGCCTGAATTCGAAGCCGTTACCACCGCATGTTGCATTGCAGGGAATCAAATCCGGATCCAACTTTTCCGCCTCGTCGCACACTTCTTGGCATGTCTCGTTTCCCAAATCGCATGGATATTCAACTTGAGATCCGATCATGCAGTATTTTTCGAATCCTTACGGTGCCTTGTCGATTGTGTAGTTCAAGTATGTGACGCATTCCACGTTGCTGCTGAATTGACACTCCGACTTTTGCACCCTCGACGTACAGGAGTTGAGAATATCCAGGATTCCCTCTCTCAATTTTGAGCGCCATTCCGTTTCGAAATCGTTGTCATCGACCAACGTTTCAAAAAAACACAAAGTTTTTCGGTGGTTTCGACGATTTCCTGTACATTTGGAGCATATCAGTTGTATCATTGCCCCACCAGTTTTCCAAGGCAGATCCAAGATTCAACCAGATGTCGACTCGATCATCCACTTGACTGAACAAGTCCTTCAAGCTTTCTTTGAATGAGCTGGTATTGTAGACGCTGCGCATTGAAAACCAGATGACCAAATCGGGAGCTTCTGGACGATTCGACCTGACCGATTTGAAGATGGGATCATTGGACAGGAGGAAGTTGACGAAATTGCTGGGTTTCTTTTTCATTTCGTTCAAATAACTGAGATGCTGCTGTAGCGTTGTGGTGAAATTTGGATCGGTTGCAGGACGGAACTCGAAAATCGTACTGAAGTTGATTGGATGAGTGAACGACAAGAAGGCCACGTTCGTGTCGAAGGGGATGGTTTTGAGGTTTTCTATGATCAAAGTGATAACATCGTGTCGTGTATTCATCAAATGTTCCTCCACTTCGTACTCCTGGTCGTCGAACATGGTGGTTACATCGATCACAATTCCCACATCGGCCCGCGGCTTGAATTGAGAATTGACGATTCGGGACGAACTCGCAATCAGCCACAAGGTCAGCACCAACCAACAGTTTGCTCCCATTTTGGTTTGAGATTAGTTGCAGACTCAACGCGCACGACTGCTCACAGACAGGGCACAGAACGAAATGAATTGGTGGGATGCGCTGTCCTGTTCACATCAGATGCCATGACTTTACAATGCTTGTTAGTTGCGTGCGTCATCACAGCACTAAGCAATGCCGCGCGCAATTTTTCAAGGTTTTTTACTCCTCTTTCCAGTTTCTGATTAAGCTTTTCTTGTTTAAACATCTTTGGTTTTTGAGATGATCGCAGTGCGCAGCATGGCTATACTATATGTGATAAATCACTGGCTCGCACCGACGCGGGCGCCCCCTAACGGTATGAATCAGTCAGCGTGTCCAGCATTCTCCATGAAAGCCCGGAAAGGAATGATAACAAATGAAAAGTGCCAAGAGGCATGAAATCTGTCAAATATGGACAATTTGAACTGTCATCACGTTTTGGCGAAAACATCATTATTTTGAGTTTGGCGCCAATCAGGTTCGAAGGCATACTGTGCACAGCTGCGCAACATAGTCAGCTTGCCGTATCCAAGCAGACGGGACCAATGATAACCTGATTGGCGGCAAATTCAAAATAATGATGTTTTCGCCCAAACGTGATGACAGTTCAAATTGTCCATATTTGACAGATTTCATGCCTCTTGGCACTTTTCATTTGTTATCATTCCTTTCCGGGCTTTCATGGAGAATGCCGGACACGCTGACTGATTCATACCGTTAGGGGGCGCCCGCGTCGGTGCGAGCCAGTGATTTATCATATATAGTATAGCCATGGTGCGCAGGCCACTGTTTGCTTTTCCAAGGAGTTGGAATATAGGAATGACACAGGAGAGGAAACAGGCCTATGCTACACGGTGTCGCTGACTTTTATTTCATGCCAAGCTGATATAAGCAGTTTGCCCATGTGCCTGCGCACACTTTGCTTTTCGACATGGATGTGTGCGCGCGGCCTGGATGTCGTCATTTTTTTATTTTACTTTTGGTAAGCCATAAGTTTAATTAATTGTGGTGTTCATTGGATCAATCGGAAGCTAAAAAAATAAAGAATTCAGTTTTGTTGAAGGTAACACTGGTTTTTATTTTCTTTTTTGTTCTTTCTCCCCAAAAGAGGCAAAGGCCCGCGGCTGTGCGCGCGCACACATCCATGTCGAAAAGCGAAGTGTGCGCAGGCACATGTGCGAACTGCTTATAAGTAGAAATTGAGACGTCTTTATAGCGTCATTTCCAAAGGAACAAGAAGACCAATAAATTACTCAAATACGACATTATTTATTATATTTTAATTTTCGACGTTTCGTCTTATCTCAAGACATCATCAGAAACTGATAAAACACATCGCAAGGCGAGCAACGCATCAATGAGCTAATACTGCTTATATCAGCTTGGCATGGATTAAAAGTCGGCGACACCGTGTAACATAAGCCTGTTTCCTCTCCTGTGTTATTTATATATTCCAACTCCTTGGCTTTTCGCTCGTACACGACACTATTTCTAAAGTATACCACTGCTTGGGCGGTGCGCCTTGCGACCTACAGTTGGTAAAAGTACTTGGTTTACATTCATATGAGTCCAGTAAACACAAAGTCTCTTTGATTCGTATACGAATTGCGTAATACGCGAATTGCCTCGGAACTCCAAAAAGTATGCGTACATGTTTGCATATTGAGTATTTTTCCTATAAATCAGTGCTCCGAACCCATACTATACCTAATTATGTGACTTGACAATTCCGACGACCATAAAAGCGTCGTTGATTGAAACTATTGCTGCACTTTTAAATCGTAAATTTCAATGTCGTAAATCGTTTATGTCAGGGTATCCGTGAGGTTCGACCAAGACCTAGCGGAGTAAAAATGTTGACCCCGTGATTTTTGTGCTAAGTAGAAAGCACCTCATGAGTGTAGTTATGATGACGTAAAAGTCAAAAAGTCCCTTCATATAGAAACACACAGAAAAACGTGATGCTCGGGCGATATTGCTTATATCTCCCCAACCTTCGGTCCTAGAATAATCTAAAGCATACCAAAAAGATCGCAAGATGATGAGCTATCGAATGCTTTTTGAAACTTTCCCCTAGGTCCACCCACTGTGAAATATTCCCTCCTAAAGACAAAATTCAAATTTTTCCACACATACTTCTGCAAATACCTGAAAATAGAAATAGGAAACCCATCTGAACTATATGTGCCTCTTGGTACCCGCTTTCAGTAAATGAAAGTATGTTATATAGTTTGTCTTTACATGTTGGGGTCAAAATCGCAAAAAACCACTAGCTGCGGTTTTATTTCTCGATCTTTCGAGCTCGATCGTAGGCTATAATCGAGACCAAACACAGGCAGTTTTGTGTATTTTGTTATGGGTCGAACACTTAGACAATCAGTTATTAGCGCTTTTGCAAAATTTTTTTCGCGCTTCAGCCTAATTAAGACTTAAGCAGTTATTCTTTAGAAAACCAGGAAAACGCAGTGGCTGTGTGAATTTTTCAGTGGCTCACTTCCCAAGAAAGTTTTGTGAAGGTAGTTTTTATTTTGATCAGGCATTGCATCAATTGCATTCGCACTATTTTATTGCTTTATGTTTCTAAGGTTTTCAAAAACAGGCTTTTTGGCTTGATGCTTGATTGCAGAGCAGCGTTGATGCTTTTTCTATCGTCTGTGTATTGTGTTGTGCTAAGCCACGCGTGCAATAAATGGCTGAAGTATGTACAGTATGCACGTGTGAAAGACAGCTGTGCACAGTTGCTGATATAAATCTGTAGTAGACAATTAGGATAGGGTTTCTGAGAGAATGGACCCGGGGCTGGCCAGTCGACTTTTTTGGCAGGCCAAATGCCTTTCATCATTGTCAACACAATATTAGGTAACTCGCAGAAAAGTGTGGTTAATAAAATGATTACTAAAATAAGTAAACTCGGAGTGCGAATTCTTTTCTGCTGGGTGGAAATTGAAATAGAACTTACTCTTTCCCTCATATTTTGAAGAAGGCTTTTCTTCCTTTTTTGATGTCTAATGTACATCAAAACTAATAAACTTAAAGAAAAATATGATAATAATAAACATGGGACTAATTTAAGGAATATTCCATTAATTTACCACTTTGCCACTTTTGCCACTTTTACAAGCAACTTGTCATTTTTTGTAACAAATTGTCGATATTTCATGGAATAATATACGCTATGATTGCGTGGACAAAGACTGTCGTTGTCTGGTGATCGAGGCCCTTCGACAACTGAATATTGAACAAATATTGGCATAGAAATTATAAAAACACCTACTCCTACTATCAGTGCAAGTTTAACCGCAAAAGTCAAGGTTTTTATTGGAATTTTTCTGGATCAAATTTCTTTTCTATAAATGGCCATAAAAGACTGACAGCCAAAATGTGCATGCCCTCAGGTAGACACTGGCGTTAGCAAAAAATTATTGGAACACGACAAATTGAAATGTGGGAATGTCAGCTGGACATTGGTTTTCTGGTCCCCAATTCGAAGTGGGTTACATTAATCAAATAGAATAACATGAGAAGATCATCGAGAAATGTGACCAGAGCCAGTAATCGATTGATCGTCGTCCCCATTCGAGATCTTGATAACAAAACAGTCATTAGACAGTTGGAAATAATGCCGAAAGCAGAAATAACTGAGGCAGCTTGGTAAAAAATCATCGCGAAAACTGGATATTGGAGCGCCGTCGGATCGTCAGATCGTCGGATTAATTCACTGAATGTGTCACAAAACGTATTTTACCATTGAAAAAACTGAATGAACAAGGCAATAGAATTCAATCATATTCTCTTGCCACTTGCTGAGCTCATCTTCCTTCTCGGGTGCACTCACATCGTGAGAAAAAGCGCGTAATTAGGCAGTAAACGCGTCAAAAGCAGTCGACGGGAGTCGTTATCTGCGGAGAAGAAAAGTGTATTTTGCTGTTTCTAGCAAAAACAATTTCTTTGTTTTGAGAATGCAGTTGGAAAAAAGGAAAGTGAATGAGGAGGCGATAGTAATCAAACTTCACGAATAACTTGCACTTTGCGATTTCGATTTTTGGTTGTCAAAGTGGATACACCTATGGTTGTGGCTGCCACCCAGGGTTGACCTCAGCGGGAAGGGGGGGGGGGGGAGAATGTGCGTTCTCGCCGCCAGCGAAATGTTGAAAGAAGCAAGTTTTTAAGCCTAAAAACCTGCAGGCACCCTTGGGAGGCGCGACGCCTGAGAGGATCTTTTAAGGAGTTAGGGTGCTACAGTAGTGATCAATGATCTGCACGAGAAAGCCTTTTCTACGAAGCTTACTCTACTGAAGACTTTGGACTGCTCGTTTGTGAGATCAGCCCTGAGCCCGCCGTGACGTAAGCGAAGAAGATCAGTCGCACACTCAAACACAACCTTCCCGTCCTGCTTTTTTACTTGTTTAGCGTCCACCACTTGACGGTACCAGGAGAATCGCCGAGAGCCAGGTGAGCAAGGCCAGCGACAGGCTTGCTAAACTGCCGTCCTCAGTAGAAAAATAATTGCAGGCTCCTTCAGGGTTTGCTAGCAGCTATGCGGGACCAAGGCCTGGAACCAACTCAGCCACCAAGGCTCCCAATATAGTCGCAATACTTGCCTTGCTGCAGTCCCAGTTTCTAGCCCGGAAGCATGGGAGGGGGCTCGAGGGGCGGGGGCAAGAACTCCCCCTCAATCAGACGAATCTGACCAAGAGGTTACACCCCAACCACCCTACTACTACTAGCCAGGGATCAGCTCTCTCACACAACTCCGCCACGAGCGGCTGGACTAATAGCATCATCTCACCCAGCACCACTTTCAGTCTTGCAGCAATTCAATCAGTGACGGAACTTGCGCGGTAAAGCCTGCAAATCGCCAGAGGATTTTGAAGAATCCATATATCTCCTTTCCAAGGGAAATTCTTTCCAGGAAGAATTTTTTTACTGACCCTCGATATGGGAAAGGGTAGATATCTATTTCGCCCCATACTGGCGGAGTGCAGTACCGTCACTAGGTCTGCTTGATGACTTTACTAACCCGGCCTCAGTTAATCGAGTACGGGTCTTAATCTAACACCTCTCAACGATTTCAACTCGAATGCAAACACCGTCACACATGGAACCATCGACCATGCAGGAATGGATTTGAGGAATATTTGAGGAGCCCTGCTGATATTTAGCCGCTCAACTATTACTATCCGGAGGTGATTTCGTAGCTTCTCGTGTTACCAGTCGCGCCCCGAGGAGGCAATCAGCGAGGGACATGCTGTCTTCCTCAGTTTCACGTGAGCTCCACCCGGCTTCGCGACCCTCACCCCTGAAATTTTACTTATAGTAATGCATCCTGGTATTTACTGAGACTAAGCCCTGAGTCTTGCCACACTATAATTTATAACACTAGTCAGGGCCAGGCAAACATCTCCCCTTGTCGAACCGTGTTTCACAGGCCAGAAAATTCACCAGATCGCAGCTTCAGATCAGCCAGTTTAGGACTCTTTCAAACAAAAGCAAGTTTTAAAACATTTGCTTCAATCTGCAGAGCAAATATGTGTCCAGATAATTTGAATATCCCGCCTGAATGCACTCTTCAGTTCTTTAGAAGCAGTGTAAAGCACGAGTGCATTGTTGTGAAGAATCTAAAAACCTTCATTTTGCTGTGCTCGCTGCTGGCAAGTGGTCGTGCGCTGCGCTCTTTGGTGAAGGACTTCGTCTCAATCAATCAGTCGAAGTCTTCCAAGCCTCATCCTTCCTTCGTCCTCCGCGAAGGAAGATGCAAACACGCTGCTGGCTGATCCTGCTCCTGTGCATCAGCTCGTCGCAGATGGTCGATGCTTCAAGAAAGTGGGCCGATGTGGGCATTGTGATCGATCAAACGAGTATGTTCGAAGAAACCGCACCCTTCATAGGCGATACATTCTTGGATATTCGATACGATACTGTGGCTGATATCGTGAAAGTGCTGCGAGACATCAACTTCGACACGAAAATAGCTGTGATGGCATTCACGAACACGCAGGGTGGATTCAAGCCAATTTTCGAGTTTCGTTCTCCAAGCGACGTGGAATTCAGATCAACGTTGAAAGAACGACTTAAAAAATTGAACCAATTGAAACCAAAGCCTTCCCTCGACTTCCTGCGGCATCAGGCTCCCATCTTCGAATCGCTGAGGGCACTCTTTTACTTTAGCCCCCCCAACGCGACTGACCGCGTGCGCACTCGCGCGCAGTTATTCTGTTAGCCGTGACATTAGAAATGAGATTCAGATTCAGATTCAGACTGGCGCGCTAACGTTTGTTGTGACCGCAACGAAATAAGAGGCCACGCCCCTTTGCGACTGCAAGGAAAGCAGTGCACGAGAACGATGCAGTGTGATTGGTCGTGTGGTTGGTGAAAACTTGCGTGAAAATATCTCCTTCCATCATTGAAAACATTGACAAATAAGGAATACAAGTGGGCTAAGTATTCTGTTTCTTCGGAGGGAGGGCTCAGAGGGAAGGGAGGTTTAGACCACCCCGAGCACGCCCTCCCAATGGCGATGAATCCATTTAGGCTCGGGGGGTCTGGGGGGGGCAGAGCCCACCAGGGCCGAAATGCTGCGGAGAGCGCGGAGCGCTCGACGCAGCAATTGAGGGCCGTGTCACATTGGGATTTTGGCTAGCGGTTTTTTGTAGCGCTAGGCATATTCGCATATGCCCTGCAAAAATTTTTTCGGTTTCTTGGCGGTCGGTTAGTCGGGAATCTTTCATGTGAAGGCGATCGTGTTTGTAAGTCATACATAAGTGACTGAAAATCGATGTGACGTAGAGGTCGGTTAGCTCAGTCGGTAGAGCGTCGATTCTTGAATCCAAGGATAATTGTGCTGTGCGGGTTCGAATCTCATACCTCTCAAATCTCATAGCGGCCTTTGTTAGGATGTCTGCTGCAAGCGCTAAAGTGCACGGCTAATAGGAATAATAAACTGGATAACTTGGGGGGGCTAAAGTAAAAGAGGGCCCCGCTGAGTTCGAATCGTGCCAATGCCCCCGATCTCGTCATATGGATCTCCGCGGGTGGTTACTTTCAGTTCATGACCGTCACCAAGTCATGGTGCGAAATGTTCGATCAAGTGGCTAATCAAGTCGACATTTGGTTGCATATCGGCTTTTATGCCACTTCTACCTATCAATATTTGCGTGGCTTCGTAGTTCTCATGCGCAGAAAATCGACGAAGGAAAAAAGTGGTGGACTCCTGGATCAAGTCCGACGCTCAGGGCTAAATATGAGTAAGCCAGACGCTACGTATGACATGTTGAAGGAGAGCATCGTCGAACTTCTCGACTCATTCACATCAGTACCAAAATCGACCAACTGCCAGTTCACCAGCGAGCTGGAATGCGTGCATTTCGTCAACTACTCGATTCAAAGCTCACATCCAGGATTCAAGAAATTCTCAATGAGCGGATCCCAGGTCAAGCACGAGTGCAAGCTCGGCAAGGATCACTGCCAGCGAGTGTGACGATGCAAAACGAATCGACCCAGAGTGGATTCCATGCAATGCTACGTGCGGTGGTAAAGGATTCTTGGATTACGGCGGAAAGAAATCGATCATGCAGCAGGCAGTTTGAGCAGGAATTGACGTATAACGAATGAGATTTATCTTTGATTTTCAATGGGTGTTGGCTTCTCTAGTTTTCCAAAAGCCGTGAAAACAGCTTTGCATATCTTTTTGAGCTTGATAAAGATTCAGTTTCTTGGAGTGCCCGTGGAATTTCACGTAATGCCAGAACATTGTCAGCTGTAGTGAAATTTCTTGGTAAAATTGCAAACACAGAGAAGCTTTGGTGCTGGCGTCAATTATAAGCAAAATTTTTTGTTCGATCAATGTCAAAGTCAGAGCCAGAAAATTTACAATTTCTTGCAGGTCAACGGTTAGGTCAGAAAGTTTTTTGCTTCGGTCAAGGTCAAGGTCAGGTCAGAAAGTTTTTTGAGGGGTCGGTCAAGGTCAGGGTCAGGTCAGACAGTGAAAAACCCAAGTCATTGGAACACTACTCTTTAGGCGCTGACGGATCTCGAACCCCATCCACAATTGGCTGGGTAGTTTTTGTTATGGCCGTGGTGGTGGTTGTGGAAGAATTCAAAGACGTACAGTACACGGCGGACCTTTGCAGGGATGCACTTCTTGCGGGCAATACTGCAGTTTATAAACCTAGCGTTCAACAAAATCAGTTAGGGCCAGGCAGGGGCTTTCCTACTTTCACCATGTTTGGTACACATTACAGGAAATTCACCAGGTCGTAGCCTGAGATCACTCAGTTGAAACACAAGCATGATGTTTTCAGGCATGTGCTTCAATCTCTACCCGAGCAAATAATGTTTAAATGTGTTTGAATATCCCACCGGAATGCAATCCTCAGTTCTTTGAAGGCAGTGTGAAGCAGGGGTGCACTGCGCAGAAAAATCTGAAGCCCTTCATTTTGCTGTGCTCGCTGCTGGTGAGTGGTCGTGCGCGCGCTCTTTAGTGAAGCACTTCGTCCAATCAACCCATCAACTGCTCTCAAGTCTCAACTTTCATTCAAGATCTGAAGGAAGATGCAAATTCGCTTCTGGCTGATTCTGCTCTTGCGCATCAGTTCGTCTCGAATCATTGATGCTGTCAAGCAAATGGCCGACGTGGGCATCGTGATCGATCAAACGACCATGTTCGCACATTCCCAACGCTCTCTAGGGTATGTAGCTTTGGATGAGCGATACAAAACTGTGGATATGATCGTGAAAGCTCTGCAAAACATCAGCCTCGATACGAAAATAGCTGTGATGGTGTTCACGAACATGCAGGATCGATTCGAGACAATGTTCGAGTTTCGTTCTCCAAGCGACGCGGAATTCACCTCAACGTTGAGAGAACGACTCCTAAAAATGGAGAGATTGATACCAAAGCCTTCCCTCGACTTCCTGCGGCACCAGGCTCCCATCTTCGAATCGCTGAGTTCGAATCGTGCCAATGCCCCTGATCTCGTCATATGGATCTCCGTGTGTTTTGAGTTTTATTTCACAAACGTCACCGATTCATGGCACAAAATGTTCGATCAAGTGGCTGAGCAAGTCGACATTTGGTTGCATACCGGCTATAGTATGGATCCATTTCCCGGCGAGTTGTCGAGCACTGGCTGGGTAACTTTCATGCGCAGAAAATCGACGAAGGAAAAAAGTGGTCGACTCTCTGATCAAGTCCGATTTGGGGGCAAACAGACGAGTGAGAAAGACGCTTTGTATGACATGATCGAGAAAAGCATCGTCGAACTTTTCGACTCGTGCGAGTTAGAGGTGAAATGGACCGACTGCCAATTCAGCAGCGAGCTGGAATGCGTGCATTTTGTCAACTACACAATTCAGAGATCACAACCAGGATTCGAAAAGTTCTGCATTAACGGATCCCAAATCAAATTCGAGTGCAAGCATGGAAGCAATCACTGCAAAGAGAAGTGCGACGAGGCAAAGAAAAACGACCCGGAGCGGATTCCATGCAATGCCACGTGCGGTGGTAAAGGAGTCGAAATGAATGGAACCATCCGATCAAAAATTTACCCTGACTACAAGTACTGCCCGTACGATGTGCGTCCTTGCACAGGTCCGCCGTGTACGTCTTCGACTTCAACGACCACCTCGACCACAAGCAAATCTACTCGACACAGCAAGGCGTCCCACGTCGAGCCATCTCCGACAAGCAAGACAACGCAGCATCTGACTCCTGGCACAGTGAAGACTACTCCGTCAAAACGACAAACGGTCACTGTGGATGGGATTCTGGCGCCGTTGCCGAACACGGAGTCGAAGCGGACCATGGAGCCGTGGATGATTGCCGTCATCAGTCTGGGATCGCTTGCCATTTGTCTGGGATCGCTGGCTGTGCTGGCCGTCATAGTCTTCATCATCGGCTTTATCATCAACGCCAGGATGCAAAAGCGTGCTGAAGATCCCGTGCGAAAACACGTGCATCATGGTACTCCACAACGAAATCGTCCAGCGCCGCGTGACTCAGCGCCGCACTATGGCAGCTCGATAGGACGGGGTGACCCTGGGTCGAGCAGGCCACCCGCCAGCAAGCCACCTTAAAGAGCTATCGACCAGTCGACCCCGGACTCGCTGCTGAACTGCAAGGATGATGATCAGGTGATTTGATGCAGCGCGCTCAGTGCTAGAATGTGTGACGCTAACAAATGTGAGGATTTGAGTATGATCATAAACCGGCTTTCATTGGTGTCGTTGCCTAGTTTCATGTCATCCTTTGCCCAAGGTCCAGATGTTATCTGGGACAGCAGCTGATGACGGAGATATTGCTGGTTGTAGAGGGAAAGCAACAATCCTGAAACAGTTGGAAGGATGAGAATCACTGTGGTAAAAAATTGCGTTATCACCTGCCAAACAATTTCAGATTAAACCTGGGAGAAAAGTCGCAAAAATGATATCGCAAAAATAGTGAGTGCTAAAGGTTTTTGAGCACAAATGAGGAAGTGACGTCGACATTTCGCTTCATTCCCTAAAATGGGCAAATCAGTTTAAATTTGGCGCATTTGTTGTGATGTTCAGGTACGACGAGGGGTTTCACGTACAGAATGGATTTGTGTGGCAGCCTTTTGTTGTATCGATCGATATCTCGGTCGGCCTTGGAATGATCTTTATTCCACTCTTTATGCTTTTCTCGGTCTCGCGCCAGCGCGCACCTTATTGCAATGCTGGCGGAAGAATACCTGCGAGGCGCAAAATTCAAACTGATTTGCCCATTTTGGGGAATGAAGCGAAATGTCGACTTCACTTCCTCATTTGTGCTTAAAAACCTTTAGCACTCACTATTTTTGCGATATCATTTCAAGAAGAGGCCTTGGAAGCCCATTTTTTTGAATTTCAGCTTGATGGTCGACCCGTCGGAGCATGCTGAACCGGTTTTATGGGCGTTCAGGGAGCCTTAGATTACTTAAGTATATAGCCATGCATGAGATCGCACGCAGATCTGCTGTATCCTTGTTTCGTTGTTATAAGCAGCCGAAGCGGGAATTTCGAATTCGAAGCTTCGGGCGCCCGCTGAAAAGATATATTATCTTTCACTAACTTGCTTAGACCGGGCTATTTAGGAAGACACAGCTGCAGGGGCGTTTTCTATGGACGCAAACAAAGCTATGAAGTTCTGACCGCGATTTGTACAGAACCCTCCCATCCGCTGTTCTCTCTAAACAGTGTGTTGTTTTCTCTGCAGGTTTTCAACAGGTTGTCGAGATGTAGGCTGCTGACACATTTTCAGTGAGATAGGTACCTCCTGTATCTCTGACATAAGAAAGTCGTCTTTCGATATTTCTACTGCGAACAAGGCATGCACTTTGCTTGTGTCCCCAGCATTCTTCGCGGAAGATCGAACTCTTGGCTGGGGACGTCACCTCTTGCGATTAATGTTTCAGCGGCTGGAATTGTCGTGAAGGTTTTATCATTTCCTTATAAATTTTTTGTAAGTCGGGCCTCGTACCGCCTAAATTCTCCCGAAGGACTCTTAACCAGTTTTGCCTATAGCCAGCTAGCAGTCATGTTACCCAGCAGCAGCCAGGAGAAGGCCGCGGTGGTGCAGCGGTTCAGCATTTGTCTCTCCGTATTTCTTTGTAGCGAGTGGCTGGACTCGTCCCGGGTTCGATCCCCGGTGATGGAGGTCGGTTTGCAAACCATAACCCTGCTGACTTTGCACGCCAGGCCGTGGGTGACTCACCCGGTACCGCCGAGGTGCTCCGAGTGGAGAAACGGAAGCCAAACGAGGAGACAGTCTCGGTTGTTGAACACCGACTGGGTTGAAAGCCCACCCGGCATCGTCCGAGGATGTCGGCGTCTAGTCGGTAATGCCCTCGCGCGGAGGTGGTCTACGGGGACAAGCCTGCGCGCGTTATCGCTGGTAGAGCGTGCGCCTACTATTAGTGACGCCTCGAGAGTTCAACTCTTACTAGGGGCGTAATTGTTCTAGCTTTTCCTCCTCCTACTGTGCTCGAACATGTGGTCATTTTCTGGTCAACCTGGGGCAACTGGGAAAAACCATCAGCATCAAAATTCATCCCTGCTTGTGTACTGCTTTCATGCAAAGTTTTGTTTTGATTTGCGAGAGACAGTCGGGAATGCTCCCTCGTTAGTAAAAAGACGCAGTGGAATGCAAGTGTGTGTGCTGGTCCCATAGGCTGGTTGAAAAAACTTGACTGCTGGCCGGCTAGAGGCGAAAACGGGCTCCGGCCCGCAAGAATATGAAGAAAAAACAGTCAGTAGACTTGCCTTGCTCCTGTCGCAATTCATTTTCATCAATTGACTCTATTTTATCTGCCGCCACCTAGGTTCCTTGCTAAACTATGAATCCTGTTCTATCCTGTAAAACTTAAGCCTAGTTTCAACATTAGTTATTAACTCAGCCAACGTGGCAAATTATGAGTGTGCGCCATTCTTCGCAAAAACCGGACTATATGTGCGAAATTTGCTACCAAATCACATAACGCTAATCTACTTCCCCGAAACCATGCAATCATGCGATGTGTGCAAGACCAAAACTATTTTGTAGCGAAATACCAAAAAGTAGTCAAACTAGGCATTTCAAAAACCAAACCCAGCAGACTAACGATGTACCCAATCGACAAAAAGCCAAGGGGATGACTGTTCTTTGCACTAGACTGACTGACTGACTGTTTCACGACCTGGCTCGATTCGCTTCCTTTAACATTCTGCCGAATATACTGTCCTCTCTCGCTGCCAGGTTGCCAGGCGTATCGCACTCGACCAGCCGCCCGCTATCCAACACCATGATCCTGCAATGTGATGCGCACCGGTCAGGCCGGGCCCTCCTTTTCACTACTATATGCACACGGAGTAGGCTGAACCAATGACTGCCACCCATCGCAGACCCCCAGGACCCACCTGCCACTGTCCAGAATCGTGTTCAGCCTGTGGGCGATGGTGATGATTGTGCAATCCTTGAACTGGTCCCTAATCGTGGCCTGAATCCACGCATCCGTCTCCACATCGATGGCCGCCGTGGCCTCGTCCAAAACCAAAATCTTTGACTTTCTAAGCAACGCCCGCGCCAAGCAAATCAATTGTCGCTGGCCAAAACTGAAAACCAGGCCCGGACTGGACTGAAATGACGAAAAAGCATCATCGACTCACCTCAAATTCGAGCCTCCCTCGTCAATCTGATGTTGAAACGCGTTTGGCAGGGACGAGACAAAGTCCTTGAGTCGACTTCGCTCCAGTGCCAGCCACAATTCGTCATCCGTGTGCTGATCGAACGGGTCCAAATTCACTCGCAGTGGACCCGAAAGCAGCACCGGGTCCTGAAAGGACATCCCTCAAACACCCGTCTTCAGGCACCTCCTCCTCACCTGTGGTATGATACTCAATTTCCATCTCAGCTCGTGCAGTCCCAACCTGCTGATGTCGACATCATCGATCAGGATCTGCCCTTCGGCAGCCTCGATCAGTCGGAACAGTGCCAACGTCAGCGACGACTTGCCCGCTCCCGTTCGTCCAACGACTCCGATCTGCAATAATAAACACGCGCTCACCACCTGCGTCCTGCCTGGTTATCGCTCCCTGGCTCCTTAGGGACTTTCCTCAGGTACCGCAGGCACCTTATGTTGCACAAAACTCAGAGCATCAGTCCGAATCTGGTGAAACATCAACTGGACTGGTTGAGGTGCCAATCGAGCATGTGCCACGCCATACGAAGTGGGGACACCACAGGCCGAGACTCCAACACTCACTTTCTCCATCGGACGCACATCAGCCGTGAAATCACGCAGTACCAAAGGCAAGCCGTCCCGATAGCGGGTGCCGTACTGGTGGAAGAAGACACGGCCTTGGGACGGCCACGAGGGGGGCACTGATGACTGAGCCAACGTCCACGGGGCCTGAAAGGAAATCCATCAGTGGCCATTCTCACTCGGAACCTACCACTCACCTCAGGCTCCACATTCGAGTACTCTATGATCCTCTCCATCGACACCAATTCCATTTCCAGCATGCTCGCCACGTGAACACCTGAAAACAATGTCCTTCCTTTTGTTCTGGCTCGGAAGTTTCGGCAATGTGCAATTTTTCATCTTTCCTTATCTGATCGGGCCTCTGCCCAACCTTGTCCTACTGTACATGTCCCGACCTGCCACATTCATGCAACTTACCCCAAAAGAGTAGGTTGGGCAGCTAAAACAAGCAGATTATGCTAATATCCAAGATTGAAAAAGTATGATAAAACTTGCAACTAAAGCGAACGATGCCAAGGCCAAGCCCGCCACACCAGGCGTCATCTGACCATTGACTAGCATGTAGACCACGGCGAACGAGGTGGCAGCCACGATCGAGGCCCCGATCAAGTTCAGGTACACGGCCACCCATCTGAAACAGGTTCTTATGTCATGCCATACTGTATCTTTAGCCAAGCATTACAGCGCACTCGGAACCGATATGTTTACACCAGGCGGGAGCAAATGCGCGCCCTGCGCGAGGAGCAGACGCCTTAACCACAAACTCACAGACTCACGATCAGTGGTTAAATTCTCGAGGAATGCTGAATTGTTCTCTGGTTCTACAGCAGCATGTAAATTGTGGCCACTACCCGCCAGAATGCCGCATTTGATGTTTTCAGCTTATGCAGAGCTTGCTTCTGAGACAGGGTTTGCTGTTAGTGCTGCCAGTTAGAGTTGGCAGAGCGAATAAAAGGTTTTGCATGATTATTTATGTGTTCTCTTTTAGCTTCGGAGTCTGCTTTGGGAAAAAAATTCAGACCACCCCGAGCATGAGCTACTTCTCCTTCGGCTGGCTTCGGCTCTGACAAACTGTAAATGCTCCATTTGTTTCTTGCATCTGCTCCTTCTGCAAATTTTGCATCTTCTTGGCAGTGAACAAGCGAGCTGTGGCGGAGAGTGGTTTACTAACATGATTGTTTTTGGACCACGAGGCTCTCAGTTCGACTCCTTCATGGTTCCCACGGGACAGAGGGATGTTATTGTGAACAAGAAATATGAGGGTAGTCTTAAGGCAGACTTCCTATGAGGGCCGACCCAGTGGTTGGCGAGAAAATTTTTCACCTTTTTTTTGTGTCAATTCGATGCACCCATGAGTGATAAATAGTGATGCAACAACTTTTGTGCAAACTTGATTTTCACGGGATTATCCCAAAAAACGTTTTTTAAAGCGCTTCGGCGATATTGTCCAAAATTCACTGATCTTCTGGTCTTTCCTGATCAACGACACATCAGCGTGTTCGAAAATGCACAAAGAATACAATGCTAGTCGCGGAACCTTCCCATCTTTCACCTATCTAGAAATATTGGGCGCCAAAGCAGGAGGTCCCCTCCAAGTTGACCACTTTTAGACCTCGAGTTTCTTTATGCTAACTAAGAAACTGGGTTTGACAAGCCTAAAATATGCCCTATCCATCTACTGCAGCTTCCAGCATGGCCCCCCTCGTCTATACTTTAGCTTCACATTTGATATCCAAATATGCGAAAAACTGCTAAAAACTTCAGTGAATTTACAGAAAAATCAATGTTTGAAAATCTCTTGAGACAGTTCCTGGACCCAGATATGAATTTCCGGATGCAGCCGCAAAAAATGCGTCTTTTGGTTTTTCCTGGTTGAAATTCGACTTCTAATTGTGAAAACAGGGGGAAAGAAAGTAGCAGTCACCAAGTGCCAGAAGTACGCGCCTTTGAATTTCCCGCACGCGCTGCTTATGACGAGAGCGCGGTTTGGGCCGCTAATCTTGCATACGCTGGAAAAAGTTGTAGCTTCTCTTAATTTTCACGAAAAACAGATTTTTCATTACAAACTTACTGCAGACCGACACATCATGGAAAAAGAAAAAAGTGAATATTTCCTGGCGATTTCCAAAGTAACCACGGTTTAGGAAATATGTCTGAGCAGAAGCTGCTTTTTCTGCATGAATATCAACAAGACGCCTGATTGTGGCAACGAACAGAGGATCATGCAATCTTGTGCTCGTAGTCCACAAAGTGGCCTGGGGTGCCTAACTCTCGGGCTACAGTATGTGTAGTAGCGGTCGATCTTATTGTTAGTAGGAGTGTTCGACTATCGGCAAAGGTAAATCATTTTGTGTCATGTGCCCCTTAATCCTTGAGTGTGTCATTACTGATATGATAAACCATGAGCATGAACACAACGTCGGAAGAAGGGGGGAAGATTTTTCCTCGAGGCATAGGCATCTAACTATAAGCTTTCTCTACTCGCAGCTCTACAGCTTTTGTCGCGACTCTCGCGATAATGACCTTTCCTTCTTCTCATCAAATCATCACATCACCTTTCAACACAGTAACCTTCTCACGGCTCTTCCTGAAACAATCCAGTTTCCCACATGTACATTCTGGCGCACTCTCTGCTTCTAACCCAAACAGATTTCTTTCCCTATCCACATTCCACTCTTTCAGCTATTCTGTGCCTATTAGCTGTAGGATGATATTTTAGTGTGCAGTAAAAGACTGGCGAGACTCAGCTGTGTTCTCTTCTGTAGGGAAACATCGCTACAGCTTCGGCGTATTTATTTTGCTAATGTGAAACAGTACAGCTGCCTATAGGGAGCCTGCGTGAACATCAGCAGTACGCAGAACACAAGCTTTGTGGCTTTGATACACATCTCAACGCATAGATACAGTATATGTGCGAGTGATTCCACAGTTTGCTGTGCGCAGCATGTTGACCACCTCTCCTTTCTCTTGTGGCCGAGTAGACCAGCCATCCTAAGCCTTGGTTCCACTGTGTGCATTGACTGGTCCAAAAGTCTCGAGTCTGTCGTAACAGGCTTTTTTAGAAATGAAAGTATCTACCTATGTCGGGTATAAAGCCCCCATTTTCGACTGGTTTGTGTTGCACCTCTTTGTGTTTTTTTCTATAGTAGGGCTGCGCCCCAAAACGCAATTCGAAGTCCCAGTTTCTACAAATACAAGACAGTGCGCTGTGGAGCGGGGCTCTGAGGGCAGCATAAACGCCCTCGCGGTCACAAAGTGGCAGAGAACTCTGTCCTGAGCGTACAGTCAAATAACTCAGAGGTCAGTATACACGTGTATGCTGGTGTGCTCACCTGTTGAATAGAGTTCGGGCAAATTTTGCTGAAAATTTTACATCCACCAAATGATCAGATAATTCTGAGAATCGTTCAGTTTCCCCAAACGCTCTGATCGACGACACGCCTTGCAAGGTTTCTTGAAAATGGGAATAAATGGGCGACGATGTGACAGCTTCCAATCGTCGGACTCGTCGGGCGGCGCGGATGTAGATCCTCTGCAATCACTGCCCTGCGCACCCAGGGGGGCACCAATGACGGCAGACATACCTGCACGAGGATGTAGACCACTGCTGCCGGCAAGAGGACAGCCCCGAAGAGGGGAACGTAGATGAACAGGCCGACGATGGAGTACATGAGCGCGAAGACAAAGTGCGAGTACTGGTCCAACGATCCGGGCACGTCATTGTCGATCACGTTCACGTCCTTGCCGCAACGATTCAGGATCCTGCATTTGAAGCACAGATACTTTTATTTTCCGACTGCTGTAACCTCCGTGCGTGGTAGGCCATAGACGAGTGAGAGAGAAATCGATCTCCCCTGCCTGGGAAATGTCGATCCGTCCGGTTGATGTTTCAGCGACATGCATTGTCGCAAGACTTTTCCTGTTTTTGTCCCACTGTCTTCAATTAGCAGCCTCCCTCCTACGCCTGCTAGGCTTAACTAGATTGCAGAAACTTCGCTCCACATCGCTCTCTGTGTAATATCCCCTCCCAGTACAGGGTGGTCCCAGCCTGACTAAGGGTCACAGAGTACCCCAATCCCATAGTCACCTAGCGAATCCCTCATCAGGCCCGCCCAGCCGCCCAGCACTGCCTACTCACCTTCCAGTCGGTGTCGTATCGAAGAATGCCATCGAAGCTCTGAGAACAGCGTACAGCAGCTTGTTGTGGATCAGCCTGGCAGCTTTCACTTGGAACATGGCGAAGGCCACTCCCAGCAGCAGCGTGAATATCACTGAAAGCAGACAGTCAGTGGCTCCTTCTGACCAGCCTCTCCAACCAACACTCACTTTGTCCCAGGCCGCACAGCCCCAAGTAGGTCAGCCCCTTCTCGGTCGATATGGCCTCTGTGGTCCTGTTCTCCCTGACCTGCTGCGCGTTGTCGCTCCACGTCTGCAACCAAATGTTGCCCAGCATTTTAAACACGAGCGATGCCACCACGAAAGCAGCGTAGAGGAACAAGCCGCTGCCAGCCGCCTTGATGTACGTCCAGTAGACGCCCCAGGTCACCTGGAAGAAAGTGAGTGCTCAGCATCTTGAAAAAATCACGACCTGCCTCAGTACCTGTCACTAGTACGAGCACGGTGTACATACACTACACACGGGACTGTACATGGGCATGCTTGACAAATATGCCGATATTATAGTGCCACTGCACCGAGATCCTGGATCAGGTTGGGTACTTCTGGGTGGGTCAAAGTCGGGTCCGCTTATGAAAGATCAGGTCAAAAGGGGCAGAAATGAACAAATTCTAGCAGTTACAGAAGCTTTTGCGTATCTGTTCAACAACACGATTTGCAGGCATGCATGCATTGCATTTCCGCGTTTTCATTCTGCGCAACTTCCGAGAATGTCAAAAAATTGTCAGATGTGACAATAAGCACAATTTCTTGGAGGATCCATATCTAAGTAACTTTTTACAAACATTTTTTGGCAACTCTGATGAATGGGTGATGGGATAGCCATAATGAGAAGGGATTGATAATTTTTAACGGGTCGTAGGAGGATCTTCGAGCACATTTGATTCCTGAATATGACAAATGCTTTCGTGGGTGAACCTGCCTGGAGAAGCCTGGTATTCAGTCTGTGCGCAAAAACCAAATCTTCACCATAATGATTTCCTTGGACACAGTTCACGTTGCCGTTGCAAAACAGTTTTGATTGTGTTCAAAATGCAAAGGCCCTGAGATTCCTCCATCAGCACCAAAGGTTCTGACAGGAGCTAGTTTCCAGCATAGTATGATTTCGTAAGCAGTACCTTCCGTGAAGACTGGATGCATACTCCATCGTGCGTTAATGTATATTCAGGTTCTTTGTTTGAACAGTGTATTCTGTCTCTGGCTCTGAAGCTTGTGCAAGATATCTTTATTCTAAGGATTGGTTTGAATCTTGCTAAGGACAAGCGGACAGGCCATAGTCCCTTTTAGACTTCCTAAAGTCAACACATGCTGGGAGCACAAGGAAGTTTGGCTTATAACCAATTCGGGTAAACCTGACCCAAAATTCCGGGTCAGGGACATTCGGGCCTAGCTGGATTGAACCAGACCCGATCTGGTGTCTCACTCCCCCCCCCCCCCCCAAAACGTAACTGGAGCTAGTGCAACTCACTTGCCCAATTTTCATCAACTCCCGATCGATCAATTTTCCAGATTTGACACCACTATTTGCCCTTCTGTCTGACCGCTCCAAGTTCAGCGATGCGTCCCTGAAACAAACTAGTTTACACATGCTGACATATCGCTTCATAAATCCATACCTGTTCAGAACAGCATTCATCAACCTCGGCGACCCCGGCCCACTCTCCTCCGATGTCTTCTGACGCGACATCCTAAAACGAACTTTGTCGACTCTGCTGGGGGCCTTGCATCCCACTCTCACCTGTTTTCCAACGAGGCCTTGGCGCTGTCCAGTCGATCCAAAGCTTGAAATTCTGGCGCTTTCAACTCTAAACAACAGGCATTTAGCCAACACCAGACCACGCAGTCCAGCACTCACGTTCCAACTCCTCCTCGGGGGCCTCGGTGATGTACTGCTGGGCAAAGTCAGCAAAGGCGCCTTGCTTGGCCACCAGTTCGTGGAACGTGCCCGCCTCCTGAATCCGACCATCAGCAATCACCACGACCAGGTCGCAGTCGGGCAGATAGGTCAGGGCGTGCGTGACCAGAATCCTCGTCTGCAATCGAACATGTTCACTCAAGTCTTTCCTCCCGGAGGCCCCTCACCTTCGTCTTCAACAGTCCATCGCCCCCGATCACGTGCTGGAAGATGTGCTTGCCCACGTGCACGTCCACAGCACTCAGCGGGTCGTCCAGCAGGTACACATCCCTGGCCTGGTATATGGCCCTGGCCAAGCTGACCCGTTGCTTTTGCCCGCCGCTCAGGTTGATTCCCTGCAAAGACAGCTGGCAGATGCCAGCTAACACACTCAACCACTGCTTACCCTTTCTCCGATCTCAGTCTGGTCGTGGGCGGGAAATGACTCCAAGTCGGGCCTCAGGCAGCACGCATCGACAACTTCACTGTACGTTCGTTCATTGAGGGCCTTGCCGAACAGGATGTTGTCCCGAATAGTCATATTCTGTAGCCAAGCCTGCTGGGGCACGTACGCCATCGACCCCTGAAACCCGGGCATTGGGGATAAATAATCCCAGAAGACGGCAGACACTCACCTGCACTCTGATCGTTCCACTCAGTTTGTGCATTTCGCCGCAAATGGCGCTCAGCAGACTCGACTTTCCCGAGCCCACTTTGCCCACCACCGCCACCAGCTTGCCTCGGGGCACCCTGAGAGAGATGTCGCGCAGGAGAGGCCCCGACGCCGAGTCCCAGGCCAGTGTCGCTCCTTCCATGACCACTGACGAGTCTGAGACAGCACAAAATTTTGAGGCGCGGGGCCCCAAACAAACACGGGGTGAGGAAGAGGGGGTCGTGGCCTAGCGGTTAAGGCGTCTGTTTCTCCCGCTTACAGGGGAGGGTTCGACTCCCGCCCAGGGAAAAAAAGATTACCCCGTGGCCTGGACTGCGCTGTATGGCGTTTGGCTATACATGAAGCATGACATGACAAGTCAACACTCCGCAGTGTAACTGCAGAAGGGTTTCTCCTTGGGCACCTGAGGATGACCAGGCCCACGTGACAGTTTTACCACTGGGTCCATCCCACTCGACTTGCTCCTTTTCCAATTCTTGGGCAGAAAAGAAATCCAAAAGGCGCTTGAGAGAAACCCGAACCTAAAAAAAATGCAAATCGGTGAGAATTGTAGTATTTGTGTGACACGCTGATTTTCAGGATTTATCCCTTCAATCCATGAAGTTTGCATGCAGAAAACAGAAAATTCAGGGCCATCAGCGCAACCGCGAAGCTTAGCTCTGACGTAACAAGCGCAAAGTTTGTCTGCTGTTGTGACTCGACGAGCGAGCGGGCTGTTGGAATTTTTGCTGGTTCTTATTTAATAATCGTCAGCTTATTCGTACAAGACTGGCACCCTGTGGCTTTCTTGCCATGCTCTGCCCGAAGTTCTAGCCATTATGCAGCCAATGCACGTGAACAAGCGTTCGCGATTAAAGGGTTAAATGGCGAGGATAATAAGAAGCGATGGATTCGTTTACCATGAAGAAATGTGCTAACGCTGTGGGAAGCAAGCTGAATGGAAACGTGAGGATGCGGAATATGGATATAATGACAAAAACTGCCTCTGCTTTTAACGAATGATCAGGTGATATGGCCACGTAAGTTGCTAAGACGGCCAGCGAGGCCTGAAAAGACCACAGAATTAGCCAGTCCTTCCCCATTAGAATATCCCATCTTACGACGAGTGAGGTCGAGTGCCAGGAGAACTCATAGAATGCCCCGATATAGGACGCATAGCGCATACATTTCAGTTCCCGATCTCGGATTTCCTGAATGCGCTTCAGGAAGGCTGGCTCCCAACCGTACAGCTTGATGACCTGAAACGAGCCGTTGTAATCTGGGTCCTGAGACATCTTCGAGCTTGGTCGTGGAGGCATCCCGACACCCTACCTTGATGCCATTCAACACCTCTGTCAGCATTTTGACACGTTCGTCCTTCAATAGCATTTGGTTTTCCTGAAAAGTCAAACACAATATACATACTGTATGCCCCTGGCGGGCACTCATTGCCAGTGCAATACGACAGGGCCCCCACTACTGAAGGGCAGTAGGGGCCCAGGGTGGTATGATTTGTGTCGCGCCAACCAAGTTTTCCGGCCTGGTGCTTGGCTGAAACATCATCCTGACGGGTGACACTGCCAACAGACGACTCAGTGCAGCGTATCGATTGCCAGCTTATTAGCACTGACCTGCAATCGTTCGTAGAATCGGCTGACCAGTGCGTTCACGACAGACAGGAACACAATGTAGCCGGCCCCCGCCCAGATGGCGTGCCCCACTTGACGATAGGCGATGTAGAAACCAATGACGAACTAAAAATATGGGTGCAAGAACTAGACAATAATCGAAAAATCTGCCGCTTACTTGCACGGGTGCCGACCACAGGTTGTGCATGTCGATAGCAAAATCCAGAAATCGTGAAGCATCGACCGACATCAAATTGACTATCTCGCCCACTGAGTTGGCCTTTCTCGCTTCTGACGTGAGTCTCAACGCCTTCAAAAGTGAGTGGATGAAAGACACGTAGTCGAGGATACTTTTTCGAATGTTTGGAGATTCTTGAAAAAACGTTTTTTTACGGGTAAGACTGGTGGATCCTGACCCGCATAAACTCTCATGCAATATAGTACTGCTTCATGGGCTAGCTGATTAAAACTGCGAAACTGGTTATAAATTGCCTCTCCTGGGCCACGGCCAGACAGGAGATTGATGGGGAACTATAATTCGGTTTCAAGCACGTCAGCAAGCCAGCCTCCAGCGCTTTTGCAACCAAGCCTGGCAGGCGCGGAAAAGAGTTCGACCGATTAAAGTCGGTGGGACAAAAACCCGCGATCCTTCGCGGAAGACAAGTCTTGCGGCTATACTTTGCGACTGAAACATTAGGTCGAGGGGTGGAGGTCTCCGAGCCAGGGGAGATCGACTTCTCTCCCCCACATGCTACGGCCAACAAAGGACCAGGGTCACACTGTCACCACACGCCTGTCAAAATGCGTTTTTGCGAATTCGAAGCTTTCGGCCAATTTTTCTCGTAAGTTTAGCGATAGCGAGAATCCATGTCAGCGAATATTTTGCAGAGAAAAATGTACTCTATCGACTGGCTGTCTTTGTTTTGCTTTCAGTAACTTTACAACAAATTTTTTCCATTTGAATCGCAAAGAGTCACGCAAAATCTTCGATAAAAACTGAAAGCGAAAACTCAAGCCCCCGAAATTACATCTGCTTGATAGAGCACATTTTGCTCTACAAAATAGTCGCTGACATCAACCTCTGTTATCGCTGAAAATTTCTAGACAAATCGCCAGAAAAAGACAACTCCGCGAATTGGGCACACACACGCCTGCTGTGCGACAGGGGAAGGGCTGGCTGCGTATAATTAGGCCTATATCAGTCAGAGCTTGTTTTGGCGATTTATGTTCGATGTTAGAAACTTTATCATCAGTGGAGAGATTTTTCAAGCACCCCCTGGTTGATGGAATACCAGCTTCGGGACACTAGAAAAAATCTGTAACTTTACCTTCCTGTAAATATATCCAATCAAGACCGAGTTAATATTCCTGCCCAGTCGAACCATTCGAAACCAGGCATTTTGTTTTACAAAACCTCGAATGAACAAGGAGCCAGTCATTATCGACGCGTAGAAATATCCGTGCCAGCTCGGTTCAGAGTGAATGTTGGAGGCGAAAGATATCAGAAACCTTGAATAAGCAAATGGATTATGAAAAAGGTCAAGATGCAACAGGAGGAATAACCCTACGCTGGAGAAAATACCGCAGAGCGGATGGTCTCAATAACCCTCCAGGCAGGCCTCCCAGCCGCATGAAGCAGAGATATCGACCCTACAAATTTCTGCCCAACTGGAGTGAGCGTATCGAGCGCCCTATGAAGGCAACTGATACTCAAGGTAGCCACATATTGGCTAAAGTCAGCTTTTGTATGTTTTGAGGGCTTACTATAGCCTCTGACTAGTCAGTTGGGCACCCTCACTTTTGCGTCCAGCCCCTCCCTCGTGCTCGGGAGAATTAAAAAATGCTGTGAAATTTGAATTCGCGCCAAATGACCGCTTCGCTGATTCGTGGACGCGTGA
The DNA here is from genome assembly GCA_030248295.1 of Mesodorylaimus sp. YZB2_4. NCBI lineage: Eukaryota > Metazoa > Nematoda > Enoplea > Dorylaimida > Dorylaimidae > Mesodorylaimus > Mesodorylaimus sp. YZB2_4. The sequence goes on from JASANH010001452.1 coordinate 27,052, forward strand.
GCGCGCGAATGCCGCAGAGCTGTTTCACCGCGACTTCGTGCACTGTGCTCTGAATCCTCAGGAGTCCACTGTCTGAAACCAAGAGACTGAATTCAGAGTGTTTTACCGCGCGCTCTGGAACAAAGCGCTGTTTTCTGGAAAGACATGAACCATTAGTGATAAAAGACTTTGTTATTGATACGCTTCTTATGATTAAACCACGTGTAAACAAATTTTCTTAATTAAGTGGCTGAAAGCATCTTAGCGTCATTTAAAACTCGAAAAAACGCCTCTTGCAACAGTTCGTCCGTTGGATATTCTGAGCTGGCAGGCAATAGATCGTCATCAGATTTTATGTTCATTTTTCCTCGTCGCTTTATTTTTATACGCGACTCGAAATAAATGCTTTATGCGAATAAAAAGCATGTACTTGTATGTTTTCCGGGCAGCCGTGTGGCGCGCACACATGTCCATTCACAGCATTTTCATATTCCAGAGCAGGAGGGAGGGGCCTGCTGCAAGAATTAGATGAATAATTTGTCAGAGGGTATAGTTAGCCAACGGAGCGTGAAAAAATTGACTTCAGTGGCCCTTTGAGGCAACCAGTCACCTTCTTCACAGGCTGAACACACGTAACCAAGCAGAGAAAATGTGGCCGAGTGGAGTCAGCGCGGCGGGATAAAAACTATATCAGGAGCAGGCAAGTTTACGACTATACTACCCGCTGAAACATCAACCAGAAGGGTTGATCCACCCAAGTCAATGGGAGAGTATCCATCATTACCTCCGATTCGCCAAGCCCCACCAGGTAGGAACGAGGTTTGCAAACACCTGCTTCAAAATCTCGTAGCTCGAGAATCGCCCTCGAGGGCTGCCCCAATCGATAAAATCAGACGAAGCATCGCATTGGGGCCCGCATATAGCTCTCTGCGTCGGGTGGACTTCCTCAAATCAATCAACTCAAATTGGTATTTTCTGATCGTTAATATTCCAAATTGCAAAAATCCCCTGCTTACCCAAGGATCATGGGTTCAACAAATGTCAGCATCACATTGATTAGTTCCAAAGCGCCAGCAATTAATGCTCGCCCATAGAACTCCCGAGCAAAGATCATCAGCATCGAGGGAGGATTGGCCTCAGTTGGTGCGTCACCATTGCCCATGAGGATATGGAGTCTAAAAAGCAGAATCTCAACATCGAGCTATGGAAAGCGTCGACTCCTCAATTCTAGCCATAGCTTCTTTAAGTCAATATGCAAGCTGATCACTTATCAGCCATCCTCAACCTTGCCATACGTCTAGCACCATATCACTGAGCGAGTGGCCAGTTAACCTTTGTCTCTGCTATGCAAAGGTTTGGCGGAGGCTTTTCACATCTTTGTAATTAGACCTAGTTAACCGAGCCTTGTATCTGGAACTATATTTCACGCAGTTTGTTGGTTCTGTCAATTTAAACAGCAATTTTCGGCTTATTGCTGAACGAGCGGACAGGCTGTCCGCTCGTTCAGCCTCCGTCTCTCCACTCGGAGCACCTCTAGGGCACTTGATGAGTCCACGCAGCCTGGCGTGCAAGGTCATGGAGGGTTCATGCTTCGCAAACCGACCTCTATCACCTGGGATCGAACCCGAGGCGAGTCCAGCGACTCGCTCCCAAGCAACACGGAGAGACGAATGCCGAACCACTGCACCACCACGGCCGCTCTTTAAAATTTAGTGTTTACTCTGCAGCCTTACACCATATTTTAATTATCACGCGCGACCTGAAACCTAAGTTTACCTATCATGAACAACCTGAAACCATAGTTTACCTATCATGAACTACCTGAAACCATAGTTTACCTATCATGAACTACCTGAAACCATAGTTTGCCCATCACGAACTACCTGAAACCATAGTTTACCCATCACGCACCATCAAGCCTGTTGCTCTTAAAAAAAGCGGAAGCGAATCAGAAATGGCATTCTTGCTCCCAGTGTATGAAATACAGCCGCACAGGACAACTGTAGATCTCTGACCACACTCACCTTTTCGACCCCACAATTGGTGCAAATTCTTTTTTGAATATTTTCTCAAAATATGGAATCAAATATGACGATTTCTCTCGTGGATGCATGCCCCACAAATCCTTAATTTCCAAATCCTTCTTATATCCTCGCAGCATTGTCCTACAAGAATTTAGAAAATGACAAAAGCAATGAGATAAGATGGACTTACGGAAGGACCCATCCAAATGCACAATTGTTCGGGAACGAGCAGAAATCTTCAGGAAATGGCACCTGAAACACAAAAGTTGCAGTCTAGCTGGCAAGTTACCAAAGTTGTGTCGGCACTGACCTGATCTCCATTATCGATCAGGGATGGGACTGGAACTGAGGAGAACGAGAATGCCAGCAGGGCGATGAGGGTCAGAATGAAGTGAGTGATCAACAGCCCCTTCCAAACTGAACTCGCTGGCTGAGGCTGAAAATGAGCAACTTTCAGAATTGCACCCGCACAAACCACACTCAGCTGACCCCATCGGATGCGTTCTCCAACATGCTCGCCAATACGATCGAGTCACAGACGACAGATGAAAAGAAGAACAACCAAATCGATGCTGATCCCGTCTGACCTGCTCGAATTTGACGCCTGCTCAGCTCGATTATGGCAAACTGAAATGAAAGATGAGACTATTCTCGCAGAAACATGGACACCCACTGGCTCACCAAGGTGATCGCGTAGAGAGTGTACGACCCGAACCCCCACCAGAACCACACAGTCTGGCCGAGACGCCAGAGGGTCGCATTGACGATAATGCTGGCCAAGAATACGATCGTGGTCAAAATGAGAACACCCTGCAAAGATTGGGTGATGATGAGTGTGTACAGATAAGAGTTTTTAACATCGCTATCGATTAGTGATTACTGATTGATCACTGATCAGTATTACTGATTGATCACTGATTAGTATTACTGATTGATCACTGATCAGTATTACTGATTACTGGGCGGTGATGAACTGATCTGATCCGTATTTTATCACTAACCACTGATTAGCAGTTGATCATGGCTGATAATACATGGAAGCACGTACGGTATGGTGCCATCGATCGTCAATGCTGATAGGTAATCAAACACGCAGATTGATATTGATCCCACTGGTCAATATAGATTATGTCGATCGAGGCGATCGATCTAGGTGACTGCTGATCGAATTAATCGATCAGTATGATCCAGTGATGAGGGTAAATGTGCTTAATCTAGGTGATTGCACTTCATGTTCATGTTCATGTTCATGTTTTACCTCATCACCAAACGCTTATGCGCACTCGAGGGTGAAGGGACACAATTTTGCACTTTGAGGCAGGTGCAGTACAGTGTCATCGATCGTCAATATTGATCAGAAATCACTGATCGAGCGCGTTGATGATTAACTCACTGACAAATACCAATCTGGTCAATCAGTGCGATCGATCTAGGTGATTGCAAACTGGGTCGAGTATATACAGTGTCATCGATCAGAAATATTAATCGCTAATCACTGACGATCAGCTCGATCAATATTAATGGCACTGATCAATATCGATAAACTGATCAGTGTGATCGATTGATGGGGAGAGATGTGGGTGATATAGGTAATCCAGTGGGAGTAGCAGTTACCACTTGCACTCTCACAGACAGCCCAATTCTTGGACAGTCCTGTCCCGTTCTTACCAATTGAATCTTCGCAACATTACTTTTCGAGGGATATCCTCGGTTTCGATGAAGCTGCAACAAGTCGAAGGGTACCAAAACCCAGAATACAATTGTCGGAATCCACAAAAGTGCCGTGTCCTTGAAACAAGGCGTGAAATCCATTTTTGGACCGTACCACGTCAAATTGAGGTCCTGAAACGCTTTGTACGAATTAAGAATTTTCAAACCTGAACCAAGAAATCAGGGGAGGGTTCAACTTGCGCCTCAGCAACAAAATGATTGTCAAATATGTGTTCCTCAGCCCTCGGGTGCGCTGTATAGTGTTTGGCTAAGGATAAAATATGACATGACATAAGTCCTCTCGCCACGCATTTCTACCGGACTACTGCTCCAGGTTATAAAAAGTAGAAAAAGGGAGCAAAATTCGATGTTTCTGATTAGAATACTCAACAAATCGGACATTCGTTTTCCGTATCTCAGATTTTGTACCAGCAAATGCATCTTTTATCTGTAATACATACGGTAACATTTGACTCCCATTCAACACAGCGCACACAAACCGAAGCCCGACACCCCTTTTTAACACTTGAAACGCTGTATAGGCGTTTTTTCTCAAAATTTCCAGCGATGACCCCTGCTCACCTCAGCGAGAGAGCTGTGCAGAATTCCACGCTCTGCAAACTAGACCGAAATTCTCCTTCAATTTTCGGCTTTTCCGTCAATTGAAAAATCGAGAAAAAGTGAAAAGCTAAAGTAGATCCGCGCTGAGCTCTGATTTGTTTCTCAGGTTCCCCTTTATTAGTGACGTCAAATGAAAAGATGAAAACTTTTTCTGGCGCAGCACTAAACGTTCCACATGCCCGCACCTCTTGTGTGACTGCATCACAGCATATGGGTTTTTTAGTAGTGTCAAACGGTTGCGGAGCCCGGCTGCTCTGGTCGTGGCCTAGCGGGTTAAGGCGTCTGCCTCTCACGCTGGGTGCGCAATTATAGGAGAGGGTTCGACTCCCGCCTGGGTGAACAACGCCAACGAACAAATGACAGCCATGTGTTCGTCGGCCCTCGAATGCCCTGAGTAGTGATTGGCTATGAATAAAGTATGAAATGATATGACAAGTAAAGCTCCGACTCGCTTCACACTATGCACAAGCTGCTGCACAAAAGTGAAGTACTGTTCCAATGACCTGGGTTTTTCACTGTCTGACCTGACCGACCCCTCAAAAACTTTCTGACCTGACCTTGATCTTGAACGAGCCAATAAACCTTTCTGACCTGCCTGAGTTGTAAATTTTCTGGCTTTGACATTGATCAGACAAAAAATTTTGCTTATAATCGGCACCAGCAACAAAGCATCTCTGTGTTTGCAATTTTACCAAAAAATTTTTCTTCAGCTAACAATTTCCTAGCACTACGCGAAATTTAACGCGCAGCCCAAGAAAGTGAATTTTTATCAAGCTCAAAAAGATATGCAAAGCTGTTTTCACTGCTTTTGGAAAACTAGAGAAGCTGACTTCCATTGAAAATCAAAGATAAATCTCATTCGTTATACGTCGATTCCTGCTCAAACTGCCTGCTGCATGATCGATTTCTTTCCGCCGTAATCCAAGAAAAAGCGCCTGGCTGGAATTGGCTGGTAAGCCAGAATACCTCGCTCGAATGACACCAAGTTTGGATATGAACGAGTGGGAAGAGATAGGGATGGCTAGGCCACGGATGGATGGCACTCGCAAGCACAACTTAGGCTGGCACACAGTAGTCTATGCAGCTGGGCTGGTAGGGGACTGGACGAGTAAGACAACTGCAATAGCACCAGACTCACAATCAGCAGGGGCCAGTTTCAGAGTACGAATTGAGGGCACTATTAGACAGCAAGTTGGGACAACGCTGAGACAGTTTAGGACGTGTCACAATAGCTGTCCAAGGGGTGCCTTATCCGTAGATTCAGGCACGTCCTAAGACAGGTCTCATCTTGTTTCATAATTTAGAAGGATGACTAAGACATTTTAGAAGACCACAAAATTTAACGCGGTAAGTACATCCTGTCCGTGTTAGCTGGGCACCCATTACTGGTCAAAGTTTGCTGTGCGATTGTATCTCAATAACTTCACTGCGTCACGAGGACGCCTTGGCTAAGGCAGGCTGGTCCACATTATATGAGCTTTGTAAACGTGCCAAATTTGGTTTATTTTATAAGGTTTACCATGGGTTTAACGATTTGGGGATCCTCGTTTTCTGACAAAATATCTGACCGCCATGTGAGTAGGCGACTGCGTGAACCACATCATTTGTTTTTTCCAAGTCATAATTTGAAGTCCACAGAGTTTTGTGTTTTCTGCGACTGCTTTACGGGATTCTTTCCTATGGGTTCATGCTTGCTAGTGACTCTAACACGCGTGCAAGTTTTAATTAATACTGTGTCCCCCTCCCCTGTCAAGTGCATGAATTTGCTTGGGTAAAGAACGAGTAAAATGATGATAATGGCATTTTGTCGTCCCTTTTTGGCCTTAATGGTTAAAAAGACCGACAGAATTTTAGTTCAGCTGAAAAAGCACCATTGTTACGGCTCGAGACAGATAACGCAAAATGCCACGATCTCAAGACGCCCAAAAATTTGCTCTAGAAAGCAGGTGATCAACTGGCATGAGGAAATTTGAGTGCGCCACCAAATTCGATTTTTGAACTTCTTCGTAGAAAGATCAGCTCAAAATTGCCATAGATCAAGAGACATTGCCCCGCGCCTGACAGCGCTACTAGGAAAAAGACATCAGAAAATGTCTTAGGACATGGACGAGGTCGTCCTAAACTTGAGACAGCCTGGTGTCCTTGGGTGGGACACCAAGCTGATTGTCAAATGTCTTAGGACTGTCCTAGAATTTAGGGCATGCCTCGAGATTCAGATCTGTAAAACTGCCCCCGGATCCGCATGCAGGAAGGCGCGAGCTTGGAATGTTTTTCACCAGTATTTCACCAAATTTACTTTCTATCGCTGACAGAATACTCTGACCGGGTGCAAGAAATTCTGACCTTACTCTGACCTTGAACAACCCTTCAAAAAATTTTCTGACCTGACCCTGACCTTGACCAAGGTCGGTCAATCAGGATTTTGACAGAATTATGACCTTAACCTGGAAGGTCACTAAAATGAAGTAGAGTTCGGACAGAAGCAGAGGCTTCTCTGAAAGCCCAGAAGTTAGAAACTGAGAATCTTAGCCCTTGCAAATCGTAAATCATACCCAAAATTTTCCACCAACTTCGCCACACAGCCAATTTTCCATTGCTTTTTTACCAAGTTGAATGTTTCCTCAATTTGAATTCTGACAAAGACAAACTGCCACTTTGATTTGAAACAGATTACGTATCTCGACTTTGTCAGAAATTAAACAAACTTATCAGAAAATAGTCAGCTGGCACATATGAAGTGTACTCCGACAAATGGACCTGAAGGCATAATTTTGGGATGACAAGCTCAGTTCATTGAGTTCGGGGCAGTTTTCTCGTGCCTATTGGAAATATACTTCAGGCACAGGCGCGACTTAGGCACGTAACTCGGCTAGTAAAAAATTTTCCGCTCTTATCTAAGCGTATCTCGCAATCTCTTCATAAAAGCGTGAAAAAACTTCAAGTTTTCAAGCAAAAATATATAAAAATGACTTATTATTATTTGCTTTGCGAGTTTTTGGGCCTCCTTTTTTGCCTCAGATACTTCAGACATAAAGGATTAGTCGAGGCACAAAAAGCATGCATCCTTTAGACTGGAGTCGCAAAGCTGGGCTGATCGTGAGCTTTTTTATTTAGTTTTCTTATTATCAGGCAAAAATCATTCAATATTTGCTTACAAGCAGCCACAGCCGAATAATCCGGTCATGTCTTCATGCACTGCGCGAGCCAATCCCATCTCTTTTTTCGAAGAAGACACTTTTTTGTTTGCAGTCGACTCTCATTCAGTACAAATGGCACGTTGCCACTCGGGCATGTAAACTACAATGATATGCACAGCTCAGCTGAATCATCTGGATTAATCAGGGATCCACTTGAATTCATAATCCACAGGTAGAATGGAATTTTCTGCGGTCACAAACTTGGGCCCTCGAAGCAATGAAATCTGTGATGGGATTGGAAAAATAGCGGATCAGTGCCAGGGAAATGCCCATGTCCACTCCGCCCCCTTGATGGTTTATCTGGAAAGAAGTCTTTTAGTGATGCAGCTCTGGAAACTGCCGATCGTGAGTTATTTGATCGAAAGCGGGGCGATGATTGGTCAGGGGGTGAAGGCCAGGCCTGACATTGGGTCCTAAAGCCCGACCCATTTTTTTGGGTTTTTGGGTTGGGTTTGGTTGAGTTTTCAGACCGAAGAAACCCCTTTTCCACTCAGGGTTACTTGGACTTACTCTTTAGTGTGAGCATGTGGTTGATCAGCATAACATTATGCAGAAGTCAGGCGCACAATTCAATTCAAGAGATCATTGCCGTAATCGAAGACCGACTGCGCCGCAAGTGCTCAGTGTCCCCCCTGTTATAGTCGAATTAGACATGTCAGTCTGAGTGTGACGGATCTGAAAAATGATCTGTCAGCAGATGATATCGAGCTCTGCCCCCTAGTCACCAAAAAGGCTGATTGTTATCTTCCTTTTGAAGCTTTCCTGAAGGTTACCTTCAAATATGTCCTTGTAGCTTATTGCATTGAAGGGTGGGGGCTCGAATTTCGCCCTGGTAAAAATGATTGTCAACAATGTGTTCCTTATCCCTCGAGAGCGGTGTATAGTGCTTGGCTATGGATAAAATGCGACACGACAGAAACCTGACAAGTATCTTGCTCATATCTCAGCGACCATTCCCTTTCGAGCTGCGAGTTTCAAATAACATGACCCCAGCTGAGGGACTACTTTCACGAATATTGCTCCATGGTGCTTGGCTATGGATCAAGTATGATGTAACGTGACCAAGGAACTTACTACCACATCTTATAAGCCCTGTTTCTCTGAGATGTTGGCTTTATACTCACCTGTCAAAGCACGAAAATGGGTAAAGTTCCATTAAAATGGCAAAACCAACGAAACGGCCCTGCGAGGCCAACGACACTCGTTCTGACTAGTAGAAAATTATGCTTATATTATGCACAGGTTACAATTTATGCTGTTTTTGAAAACTTCAGAGGTTATGAACCAAGATTGCTTATAGTTCTTGTTAATATTTTTCTTCCATCAGTTTTTTCCGATGCAATCATAAATTATGGCAGGCACAACAAAAACCTATAGTTCTCCTAAAACTATTTGATACAAAAACAAGTCAACTAATATCAAACCTGTACACGTCAATAATCTATGCCACTCATCGACGCGGTCAGCTTAGACTTTACAAATATTCCTGTAAATTGACACGGCGGCAAAATGTGCTTAGTTCTATTTATCAAGAGGCAGAGTCGCCTCAACAGCGATTGCCACAAGTCAACCACCTTCCCTGCATAATCTTTTCTGGCGTGCCAGATACATCTACATATGCTCTGCTTGTATGATCAAATTCACGACTGCAAACACCTTGCCCTCATCCTGCAGGCTGATATAAAGATTCGGAAATTTCGAGGTTTTTAAAGGAGCATGAGTCAATGGAGGACTTGTAACTTTGTAAGACCTGGGCCAGATGTAATTCGTCAAGTCAAATGACCGCGAGCAAAAGACTGCTCATCGTAATTGAATACCACATTTTTGAAAAATGCTCAAGAATTCAGTACTTATCGGAGGAATTAATCGATGTTATCGATATATATTATTATCGGTATTCTCGATATTATCGATATGTAGTATTATTGATATCGATATATATATTATCGATATTATCGATTTATATTATAATCGACATACATTATTATCGATGTTATCGATATACATTATTATCAATATTATCGATATGCACAATTATCGATATATATTGCTATCAATATTATCGATATATATTATCATTGATATTATCGATATACATTATTATCGATATTATCGATATACATTATTATCGATATATATTGTTATCAATATTATCGATATATATTATTATCGATATTACCGATATATATTATCATCGATATTATCGATATATATTTTATTGCATGCGATTTCAGGAAGATGAAATCTGAGGGGCTTGGAAAAAATTACACGAAAACAAAACGAAAAAAAAAAATTATAGCGTCCACCTCTTTTCCTCTTTTGTTTTTTGTCTTTCATTGATGCTGCTGATCATAAGTTATTCCATCGGAAGCAGAGCAGGGAAGGGTCTTGAAGTAGCGGGGCTGGGGTACTGAGATCTTCATCACGCTCTCAAAAGCTACACAGGCCGAGGTTTCAGTAGTGTGTCCATATTTGCTTGAATCTGTTGGTCGAAGATGAATTCTTGCTCATTTTGCTGCAGTTCTAACACCTATTCATGCAAAGTGCAACAAAATTATTTTATCGCAGAATATATCCTGCATGCAGGCACTGAATTCAGGTTAATTATGGATATATCTTCTTGTATCGGATGTAAGTATGTTCTTGCATCTGATTCGTCAGAGTCTGCATGATCAATCTTTGGTCCAGGGTATGTGGATCGATAAGTTGCCACTCGCGTCGAAGCTAAAACGACATTGAGCAGCAATGAGTCAGATTGGACCGAAAGACTTACATCCAAGACGGGCATGTCGCGGCTCCACGATATACGACCGATTTCGATAAGTTTGAGATCGATTTTGTTATTGAATACTGAACCTTCTTCGACTGTGGTGAAGCCTAGGCCAAGAAAAAGGCAATGGTGGCCAGCTAAAAGACTGGATCGCGTCCCTGAACGAGAGATGAGACAAGCGGATGATGAGCTGATAAACTTCTGGCACCTCCTGGACAGCGACCTTGGGCGTGGGAGAGGATAGAACTAGCCGAAGTCGGTGGAACGAAGAGCTCCAGCTCAATCTGAGAAGACTTGATTCACTTCTGCTGCGTCACAGGATTCGCCAGAGCTCATGGAGCAATATAACGCAATCATTCAAAATCAACTCGAGAGAGGCATTATTGAACCACAGGCAGTGGTCCCTCAGCCCCTGGACTGGCAGTGGTCGAAAGGCTACAACTTATTGACCTCATGCTCGCTCACTCCGAACCCACATTGATCGCCCGTCATATCCTCCACGATTCCAGCGTCCTGGCACGACTCTACGGAAAATTTCTGGAGGTATGGCCATGCATTCCCATTGAGAACTACACCACTTTGCCCATGGGACGATCTTGCACTGAATATCATGTTTATTGTTCTACATTTGTATCAATGTCTTTTGCAGGGGTCTCAACTGCCAAACATGATCGATCGACTTTCTGCCGATGCAATCGGGTAGCAGGTGGTCGGAGAGAAAATGAGAACGACTAAAGTCGCTTGGACTATAACTCCGACTCTGACACTTGGACTATAGTTTTCTGCTCTACAGCGGACAAAAATGCGGACTGACTGTTTCTGCTGCTTTGCAGCAAATTTTAGTTTGTGCGCTAGATTCTAGTGGATTAATGCAAATCTAAATAACAGCCTCTTTTTTCCAATGATTTTGATGCGCGAGGCCGCACTCGGAAGCCAAGAGCAGATTTGGGCATTGGTTGCTTTTCCAGAATTGCTCTGTTCTGTTGCCACTGTGCTCGCATAATTTGAACTTCCCGCGAATATTCAATCGTCAGTTGCCTGGGAAACGAAGCAACGTAAAGCACGGCTACACTGTGAAGCAAAACTGGAATCCCTTCATTTCGCTGTGTTCGCTGCTAGTTAATGGTCGTGCGCGCGTTCTTTAGTGAAAAAGTTCGTTTCAATCAATCCGTCAAAGTCTCCCAAGCTTCAACATTCATACAACGTCTCTAAGGAAGATGCAATCAAGCTGCTGGCTGATTCTGCTCCTGCTCGTCAGCTCGTGGCAAATTGTCGACACTTTCAAAAAGTTGGTCGATGTGGGCATTGTGATCGATCAAACAAGCACATTTGAAAAAACAGATTTCACAATAATGGTGGCGACCGTAAAATTACGACATATTGCCGTCGCTGAAACTCTAAAAGCCGTGCGAGACATTGACTTCGACACGAAAGTGGCTATGATGGCGTATACTGGTCATAAGCCACTCTTCGAACGAATCTTGGAATTCCGTCCTCTGAATGACCCAGAATTGAACTTTGCGTTGGAGGGTCGACTCGCCGGAATGGAGGACTTGCGACGAGAGAATTATGCAACGCGTCCTCTCGAAAATGTGCCATCACACCCGCCCATCTTCAGCGGACTTGCTGGGAATCGTGTGGAGGCTCCCGATCTGGTCATTTGGTTCTCCACTGGTCGAGAATTTGATAAAGACGAATTCCCCGAGCAATTGCGCGCAGTTTTCAATGCAGCGGCTGAGCGAATCGACGTTTGGTTGCACGCTGGCCGTATGATAAATACGGATAGTCATGGAATATTCACTAGCGATGAGCTCCACATATACAGGAAATCGACGCAACAAGGTACTGAACGTCCGTCCAGTCGTTTTCACCTTACTGGCCTCATGGTTCTCTCCTATGATGATATCTATGACATCATGAAGGAAGGCATCGTCGAACTGCTCACCTCGTGCACATCAGCGGTGGAATCAAGCAACTGCCAATTCACCAGCAAGCTAGAATGCGTGCATTTCGTCAACTACTCGATTCAAAGCTCGCATCCAGGATTCGAAAACTTCTGCATGAGCGGATCCCAGATCAAATACGAGTGCAAACATGGCAAGGATCACTGCCAACGAGAGTGTGACGATGCAAAACGAATCGACCCAATGTGGACTCCATGCAATGCGACGTGCGGTGGTGAAGGCGTCAAACAGCACGGAACCATCCGATCGAAAATTTACGCCGACTACAAGTACTGCCCGTTCGAAGTGCATCCTTGCACAGGACCACCGTGCACGAGTTCGATTACCACCACAACGACCGCCACAACCACGACCAAAACCACCCGACAAACCAAGGAGCCCCGCATCGCGCCATCTTCAACGAGCAAGAAGACGCAGCGTCCGACTCCTGGCGCAATGAAGACTTCGTCCCCTGAACGACCAATGGTGATTGTGGATGAGGTACGAGATCAGTCGACGACCATTGGGCCGAAGCAAGCAATGGAGCCATGGCGGCCGGCCATGATGGCCGTCATCAGTCTGGGATCGCTGGCTGTGCTGGCCATCATCGTCATCATCACTATCTGCATCATCAACGCCAAGAAGCGAAGGCGTGCTGCAGATCCCTCGCGAAAGCCCGTGCATCGTGACACCCCACAACGCCGTCGGCCACCGCCGCGTGACTTCAAGCCGCGCCATGGCCAATCGATGGGACGAGATGATCGTGGGTCGAGCGAGCTATCCTTCAACAGACCAGGTTCCAGGAGGCCATCGAATGGTCGACCCCGCACTCGTCGCTGAAAAACAAGAATGACGATCAGGTGATCTGGTGCAGCGTGCCCTGTACTAGAATGTGTGATGCTGATGAATGTGAAGATGTGAGTGCGATCATTAATCAGACTCCATTTGTGGCGTTGCCCTAGTTTCGTCACCAACACTATCAGAAGTCAACCTGTACTTTTTTTGACGCGACGCGAAACCCTACTGTTACGCGCGGGTACACAGGAAGTGCGGTAAATTCAAAAAATATGCTGATAATCGACCTTTTTCACAGAACTACGCTACCTGCGCAGAGGAAGAGAAGCCCAACATGGGTGATGGGTCTTGGATGGAGCTGGCCAGTTCAGGATTTGGTGATCAGACCATGGACAGCTGTTTGGTGCGTGTAGGCAGAAACGCTGTGATCATCCTAGCACGCACGGGAGTATAGGTACCAAGATCCAGTATTCGCTACGCCACTGGCAAATCACACACGCAACGCTGACTTACTTCAACAAAATCATGCATCATGTGCACAACTATGATAAGTGTTCAAAAAATTTTTTGCCGGTAAACAACAACAAATAGCCAAACAAAGAGTTTGTAAAATCACAGATGCAAGCTGGCAATGTACCAGCTTGCTCGGTACATTGCCAGCTTGCACCTGTTAAAATTTTAAAAAAAGCTTTCAAATGATTAGAAATGTCCTCAAGGTCAAGGTCAGAACCCTGATTAACCGACCCCTTGTCAAAGTCAGGATCAGGGAAGAGGTGAAAGAACTCTTTCAAACCCTACCGCAAGTAGAGTCAGTGTAAACTCACATAGTTCCACATGGAATTTTCAGCATTGACACATTTCGCCCCTAGAAGCAATGAAATATTGTGACGGGATTGGAAAGATAAAGGAAAATGGGCCAGCTGGCCCTGTCCACTCCGCGCCGCTGCTGGTAGACACCGGATCAGATCGGGTTCAACCCGACCCGACCCGGAAGTCCCTGACCCGAAATTTCAGGTCGGGTTGACCCGAATTCGGTATAAGTAGTTGAAGTTCCGCGCGATAAAAACCATTCACAAATGCTCAGAACGTGGCGGCGTTAGTGTAAAGGTGACTGTGAGAAAATATGAGATGGAGACATCTCACGCACGCGAATCTTCATCTTTTGTTATTCCCTAGTTATCCTTAGTGAATGCTATAACGTTCCTTCATATTTCCCACAATGGTGGTCAAATACATGTTCAAAAACCTCAGATCTAAAAGCGACTAGGGTCTGTCCACTGGAGACAAGATTTAACCAGTCCGAATAATAGGCGTGAAAAATAGAGACAACTCTGTCACAACTTTCGGAGTCTGAGACAGCTTATCCTTGGTTAAACAAAGAAATACCTAAATATATACGAGCCCCAGGCTAGAGTTGCATCTAGTCTTCACAAAAGATATTGCTTACAAAGTTATATTGTACTGGACACTAGCTCCTGTCAGAACCTCCTCTACTGATGGAGGGATGTGAGGGTACCTGTGACTTTTGAACACAGCAAACTGTTCTGCAATGGTTCTGCGATGGGTACAGACTATACTGCTCTTCCAGCCAGGTATACCCAGGAAGTTATGTCATATTCAGGAATCAAATGTGATTGTAGATATTCCTAGGACCTGCTGAAAGTTATCAATTCCTTCTTATGTTAGAGTATGGCTAGTCCCTCTCATTCATCAGAGTTGAATGAGAACTTGCACATATGGACCCTTCCCTTTGCAGAAATTACTCAGAAAAATTGGTCATTCTCACAGCTGACAATTTGTGTGACATTCTCGGAGTTGCGCAGAATGAGAACGTGAAATGAAAGACTTTGTGCATGCATGCATGAAGCATATACTGCAAATCCTGTAGTCGAACAACTAAGAAAAGGTTTCTGTACTGTAGTTGCTAATAGTAGTGACTTGCAAAATTTATGTATTTTAGACCCGTTTGACCAGATCTTTCAAAATAGTGACCCGACCCGATTTTGACCCGACCCGACCCGAAATTTTGCTGACCCGACCCGTCCCGACCCGAAAGTACCTGACCCGATCCGGGGTCTATTTGCTGGTAAGATGCTGCAGAAGGAAGTTTTTCACTGATGCTGCTCTATAAACTGCCGATCATAAGTCATTCCATCGGAAGCAATTCGGTGAAGGGTCGTGGGGTAGAGGGGCTGGGGTACTGAGATCTTCATCACGCTGTCTTAAAAGCTACACAGGCCGAGGTTTCAGTGGTGTGTCCATGTTTGCTTGAATCTGTTGGTGGAAGATGAATTCTTGCTTATTCTTCTGCAGTTCTGACACGTAGTCATGCAAAGTGTAATAAAATTATTTTATCACAGAATATATCCTGCATGCAGGCACTGAATTCAGGTTAATTATGGATATATCTTCTTGTATCGGATGTAAGTATGTTCTTGCATCTGATTCGTCAGAGTCTGCATGATCAATCTTTGGTCCAGGGTATGTGGATCGATCAGTTGCCACTCGCGTCGAAGCTGAAACGACATTGATGAGAGACCTATGGTCAGATGGGACTGCACGACTTACATCCAAGACGGGCATGTCGCGGCTCCACGATATACGACCGATTTCGATAAGTTTGAGATCGATTTTGTTATTGAATACTGAACCTTCTTCGACTGTGGTGAAACCTAGGCCAAGAAAAAGGCAATGGTGGCCAGCTAAAAGACTGGATCGCGTCCCTGAACGAGAGATTGAGAAGGGAGATGATGGAATGATAAGCTTCTGGCACCTGCTGCACAATGAGACCATCTGATTGGTGGGCGTAGGAGAGGGACAAACCCCCCGACTGAAGCAGGCAAGTCTTGCGACTATCACTGGTGTGAAACATCAACTGAAGTGGTTGATGTCTCCCAGCCAGGTTTCGATCTCTCCAACTCGCCAAGGCTCGCACGACTAACGAGGGTCACAACATTGATTGCCACGCGTACAGTCAAACATGACGTTCCAAGTGTTAGGATACCTTAATCCAATCAAGTGATAGCTATTTTTAACACGGCACATGTCCCGTTTAAAAAATAGTTCCGGGATTTACAGTTCTGCTGTAAATGGCTTTTAGTGGACAGTGTAACATCACATCATGTCATCTTTATCTATGACAGCACCATACAGCCCACTCCAAGGTTGAGGGTCGAGGAACACATATTTAACACTAATTTTTTACCCAGGCGGGAGTCGAACCCTCCCTATCTAGCGCGACAGGCAGATGCCTTAACCATTAGGCCACGACGTGATATAATAGATGCAGGAACTCGAATGTCTCAGCACCTGATGGGGCCATCGCAGGTGGGATGGGGGGAAGTGGCAACTGGGCTAATCGGGGGCGTTTTGCCTGATCTTAACTTTCCAGACGTGCAGATGTCCTTAATCGTTGGGCATCCTAATCTCCCACCCCAGGTCCGACATCGGGTACCCGACCCTTACCCGAACCCGAAAACCCGACCCGAAAAGTCGGGTTCGGGTCGGGTCGGGTTCGATTTCTCTCGGGTCGGGTCGGGTCGGGTTTTGATTATGAGGCCCAAAAAACCCGACTTTTATGACACACAAAAATTCAAATTTCAAATTACCGCAAATCAAATTCAGACAGCTTATTAAATCAGTTTTGCCCATCTCCAATGGAAATTGGGAATAAGGATGAATTGCATTCATATTTGGGCGATCAAGCTATTCCAGTCTCATGTACTGAAGTACTGAATTGGTGGAGGCTCAATTTTGACAGATATCCGAAATTAGCTGTGCTCGCTAGAAAGTTTTTGTCGGTGCCAGCAACAAGCGCTGCCTCTGAGTCAGTTTTTAGAAATGGTGGTTTGACAGTGACTGATTTGCGAAATCGATTGGCCCCTGAAACCGTTTGCAATTTACTTTTTGTGCGCCATTTTGATGAGAAGCCTCTATTTTCGTGAAAGAACATATTTCTTCAGCGTCAGAAATAAATACTGCGAAAAACTTTTTGTCAAAAAAACTTTTTTAGAAAAAAATCAGGTCGGGTCGGGTCGGGTTTAGAAGGGATTTCGCGGGTCGGGTCGGGTTCGGGTAAAGTAGCCCTCGGGTCGGGTCGGGTTCGGGTTTTGAATTTCAGACCTCGGGTCGGGTCGGGTACAGTGTTCTTACCCGATGTCGGACCTGGCTCCCACCATAGTGACCCATCTTAATGGTAGGAATGTTCTAGATGACTGTGACCCCCCCCCGCCTGTTAGGCAATGGCGAGTGGGAGAGAGTAATCGATACTTACCCTGGCTGGGAGGCGTCAACACCTCGGGTTGATGTTTCAGCCGTAGGTATAGTCGCAAGACTTGCCTGCTCCAGTCGGATCTGACTTTAGTCGGCCACCTCCTTCCTACGCCTGCCAGGCTTTACATGATGAAGGATGCATTAGTGGACCAGACAGGCAGGTGCTCGAATTCAGGACAGTCCACTGCTTGCACAACCAAGGGCCGAGGGTTCGAATCCCTCTCAGGGTTTATGTTTTTGCTTCATGTTTCGCAATTATTCGATTGTGAATCGATTGTACTCTCTCGAACTTGGAAATCACAACTTACAGGAGACCAGGGCAGTTAAGATAACGTAGCGGACCCCACGCAGTCTCACCATTGTTCATGACAGTGGTCAGCGATACGTGGCTGGTCCCACTTTTCACATGCAGGACGCCGTACTCGCTGTGCAGGGCATCTTGCTGATTGACCGCCCACGAGAAGGCTCTGAAACGAAACCCATCTCACTGAGGGTGTAGACAACTAGGATAGGTGGGTACGTGTAGTTGACTGAGCGCTGTCCGAAAACGGGCTGTTCGCTGATGGTGAAATCCAGTTGCTCGCCATATGTGAACACTGGGATGGTGGGGAACTTGGCCTTGCCACCAAACTCTGACCGCCAGCGACCAACCAGAAACCCGATAGGCTGCAGTTCGACCGGCAGTCGGGTGACGTCGTAGGCTGCAAGGCGAATGGGTGAGTCACCTGATTACCCCCCCCCCCCCCGGGGACTTACGCCTGGGCAACTTTCCATTGCATCGTTTGCAAGAAACTCTACAATTGTTGGCCACCCAGTCGCTGATTTTGCAGTGACCATTGGCCGCCCATTCCAGGCACGTGTCGCTACTGTCTGTGCAATCAGCTGAAATGAAGAGGGTTCGAATCTTGGTGACTCCACTACTTTTTGAACTTTGGTTTTCTTGCAAAGTTTGAAATCTCATGGAGTTGTGATTGCAATTGATGCGGTCGAGATACAGTGAAAGGAAAAGATCAGACAGAGTAAGATTAATTTGTTGGATAAAGCTGGACTAGATGGGGTTGAGCTGAGGGGGGGGGGGAACCATATGGACAAATCTTACGGGCATGTCTTACTGCGCATAATGATAGTATGCCAACTCTGACTAGGGTGGGCAGACGCCGGATGGTCAGGTGGGTGAAGCCTAGAACTTGGCAGGGAGGAAAACCTGGGTGACACGTCTGGAATACCCACCCAATCTTTATGCGTGTTTGGACTAGGGAATAGATATCTGTTCGACAGGTCAGGCATGGCCCCGTGTGGACGCACTACGGGGCAGGGCGGGACAGATCTGGCATAAATCCATCGTACCCCCTGCCCTGCCCTGAATGGGTTTGAGTCCACACAGGAAGGAGGACCAGTCAAACACCGCCCTATGTGAACTCAAATCCTAATAGGGCAGGACAGGGCCCTGTAGAGACACAGCAGGGCAGGGCAGAGGTGGTAGGACGGATCTATGCCAGATTTGTCCTGCCCTGTTGTGTCCACACAGGGGCCCTGTGTGGGCACAACAGGGGCCCTGTGTGGGCACAACAGGGGCCCTGTGTGGGCACAACAGGGGCCCTGTGTGGGCACAACAGGGGCCCTGTGTGGGCACAACAGGGGCCCTGTGTGGGCACAACAGGGGCCCTGTGTGGGCCCAACAGGGGCCCTGTGTGGGCCCAACAGGGGCCCTGTGTGGGCACAACAGGGGCCCTGTGTGGGCACAACAGGGGCCCTGTGTGGGCACAACTGGGGCCCTGTGTGGGCACAACAGGGGCCCTGTGTGGGCACAACTGGGGCCCTGTGTGGGCACAACAGGGGCCCTGTGTGGGCACAACAGGGCCAAGCATCAGAGGGCGTACAGTATTTGCCTCAATGCAGACCTGTGAAGCTATGGCCCTGTGCGAGCGCAACAGGACAGGGCAGGACAAATCTGGCATGGGTCTGTCGTAACCCAGCCCTGCGCTGGCCTGTTGTTTCCACACAGGGCCCTGTCGCCCTCTGTGAATATGTGTCCACACAGGGCAGGCCATGGGCTCGACAGATACCTGCTACATCCGTATTGCACAGTGGGGTCAAACCAGGATCCATGTGGGGTCCTTGCAGAGTGGCAAGGCATGAGACCCATGATGTACCGCATTTTGTGGGTCGCCCTCCACAGTGGCTGATGCCCCCAGGGACACATATCTGCAAGCACACTTACAGTCAAAGGCACCCAATGCAGCACTGATGGCAGCGGTGATAAGAATGATGGCGATACGGAATCTGGCCATGATCACTTTCCAAGTGCACGCTCCTAAGTGGTGTGGCGGGAGTGAGGGGATGGAATACACTTGATCGAATGGCAGTGCACGCTGGGCTGCCCAGTCGGCCGTGTCGTCATGGGGGTTTCTAAACCGTGAATTCCGTTTTCGAAATTGTTCAAGTCCCACTTTTCCAATGGGTCCAAAAATAGGGTCACTTCCTTTTTGTCAGCCATGCGCACATTTATGACGACCAGTTGGGCCATTCTTCGCCTTGAAGGAGGTTGTTCTAGTTTTGACTATTTTTGATGAATTGGCAAAGAAAATTTGAATTATCCAGTCTAAGAACATATTCCATCTTAAAGACAGTGCATACCATAAAACTGAAGGTCATGCATATGGTCTAAGATTACATCAATCGTATGCGTACGATACCAGGGTTGGGGGGGGGGGGGGGAGGACATGGGTGGCAGCCTGTTAAGATCGCATTGTTGAGTCGAGAAAGTTTTCTAGGGCATAAATCTAGTTGTTGTTTTGTTGTGGACAATGGACCGATTTGAAAGAATGTCTAAATAAGGTTGTTGCCATATAAGGCCTGCCTATTTTGGGGGTGGGATGGTGGCTGGCAGTCAAAACGGGCTGTTTGGCATAGTGGGTGGTCAAGGATGGATAAAATGGCAAGTATCATTCAACCAGAAACATATTTCTGGTGCAGAAATGTGGGCATCGAGAACGTGCCAGCCATACCCCTCCCCTGGCTCCTCCTCAGTCAAGTGGGTCCAGGGGGTGTGGACCGCAGCCCCTCCTTTTTAGTTTATTCTGCACTTGTGCTCGTGCAAAAAAACGGAAAAAAACACCATATGAGCAAGAAATCTCAGGGTAGGAGTTCGACTCCCACTCGGGGCGTTTTTTACTTTTTCCTCAGTATTTCTTACTTCAATATTAGCTGTTTCTTTCACTGTATCTCAAAAAAGAGACTGACAAAAAGTAGCGGAGTCAGTGGGGATCGAACTCAAAAAATCCATTTTTAACTCATAACTCATGGCTTGCATCAAAAAGGGAAACGAGCGGGGTGGGGGGGGGGGGTGATTCACAGGGCGCTAGCCTGCGATCCATAGACCACTTCACGATTCCACAGATTCGCACAACGCAAAATTTGAATTTCCCGCCACAAGCTGCTTATGACAGTTTTGAATTGATGTAAAATTCCTCACTTCAAAGCTTGTGCGCAGTGCACTCTTGAAAACTTTTTCAAGCAAAAAAAGCAACTTCTGGTGGTTTTTTTGAAAAGAAAGCCAATAAGCAATAAATTAGAAAAACTGTCACTAAAACTGGCGCACAAGTTTTCAAAGTCAGGGACTTTCTATTTCGGTGAAATTGCCATAAGCGTCTAGAAGCGGGAAATTCGAATTCCGCACTGTGTGAAACCTGCGAAATAATCTGTATGAAATTGTTCTAGTATTAGGGTTCGAATCCCAGTGACTCCATTATTTTTGTTTTTTTATCATAATGTTTTTCTTGACAATAATTGTCTGTTGCCACCTCGCATTGCATGCTGAACTCGACTTTGCACACAGGACACACTTTATTTTCCTAGCCGAGTGCAAGTTTCGTGCGTTTCGCTTGGACAATTTGAGCAGTGACCGCGGTGTTGCTATTCTCGCGGGTGCACGATGCTTTTACCAATAAGCAAACAGTGGGGCATGAGTGCGTGTTTTCGGGTTTGAATAGAGGGAGCCCATTTGGGAATGTTTGCGTGCTGAGTGGCCGCCCGTTTTGACCTTTCGCCCTCCTCAACCCTGGCCATTGGCAAGTCGAGAAAGGTCGTGTAGGTTTGAGTAGTGAACGATGGATTGGATAAGGTGCATGGCATTGTGCCTGTTGATGCTATTCATTATCGGCGTGCAGGGCATCAGGGCCGAGAAAGTGGTAAGTGACAAGCACAGAGAGATACCAGGTGGACTGTTAAAGTATTTCTGTTAGCCGTGCGCTAATTGCTGATTGTCTTGGCTAAGCGATGTAACAGCAGTCAAAAAAGGCGATAGTGGCGAAATCTAATTAGTACAGGCCAACTTACACTGTTATCCTAAATTTTCTGGTGGAGAGGTCAAAGGAAAAATACATTGTCGTACTGCACGGCTAACAGAAAAACCCTCGGGTACCGGGCTTGTCGTTCGTGTATTTTTAGCATCGAAGTCGCACGTCTCGTCAATTGCCAGTGCTGCCGAATGGAGCGCAGTGTTTCAAGAATTTGGATTGTGCCAGTGGATGCTGCTTATTGGAGTCGTGCTTCATCGGCATATGCATCGCCGAAGCGCAGAAAGGCCAGGTGAGGATACCGCACAGGCGATCCCCCACCCCCCCCCCCCCCCCTGAAGAAGTCAGCATGTGTATTACAGTTGGGTCTCGCAACTGCGGTCACGCCCAAGTCACAGTGCACTAGGCAGCTAAGCGCGCGAATTCAAATTTGAATATCCAAAGTGACTTTGTGACCAGGGCATGGGCTATGGGGTAAAAGGGGCAAGTATCCCGGAGATGGCTAGTCTTCAGCAGAGAAAACTAAATCTTGAAAGCATCTTATACTGCACTACACCTAATTTTGAAAGCTTTTCCCGCCAAAAATGCTTTTGACGAAAGGCGTCAGTGCGAAGTCTGTGCGGTAAAATATGGTTTAGGGATACTGAACGCCTTAGACTGCCGCGAGGCTAATGTGCAAAGGATGGCTACTCTGTCGCACATAAAACCGCTCGTCCGTTTTCGATGAGGTGCGGTGAGGTGGCGCGTTTTGTCATAAGCAGTTTTGGCGGGAACCGAATTTCAAACTGTGGACCGCCTGTGACTGCCGATGACTGCATTATTCCTGTTTAAGGTATGCGGACTGTTATCAACCAACCCGTGGGGCCCACCAGGATTCTTATCGCACATTCCTGACATTATTGGCGGCCCAGGAATATAGAACATTATGAAACAATGTCTGCCCACATGTGCTATGATTCGACATATATTCATGCAAATCATATTTTTTCATCATATAATTTTTTATTGAATTTTTTAATCGTGACCTTTACAGTATTAAAATCGTGTTGGTCAAATTTCAGAAAACGTGTTTAGTCATCTGTAAAGGACACGTCGACAAATTCAAATTTGTCATAAGCAGTCGCGTACCTTCCCGAGTGTGCGCCCGGGTTTGCAGACGTCATCCATTAAATTCCATAAATTTTCTGGATGAATCACACGACGACTTTCTACGACCATAAAAGGAGCGAGTCAAGAATAAAGTGCATTTTGTTCAAATTTTATTCTTAATCGATAAAAATGCTGGAAACGATGCCCAGTTTTTTCGATATTTTTCCATGGCAATTGATTTTTTTGGTGATTGGAGCGTGCATTTTGAGGTTTGACTAGTTTCTTGCCTTGTCTTCGGTTCGGGTTGGATTGCTCTGCAGAAACGTAAAAAGGCTAGGAGGCAAGGCAATCACCGATTTCAGACAGAAAATCGGTACAGCAGGTCGAATCAGACCAATCTAAAGGGGGTGGGGGCGGAGGGGGACAGAGTACATAATCCAGGGAAGGCTAAATGAAAACATCAATTTTAACCAAGCGCACCACTCAAATTTATCAAATACGCGGTAAAAATAATGAATAGAATCAACTTTCAATCAGAAACTCAAATTTGGCAAAAAGAAGAACAGAGTCATTTTTAGAGCATATTTAAAAGGCGCTCAATTTGGTGGTCGAGAATCGGCGAAAGGAAAAGTGGCCATCGTGACTGGCGCGAATTGTGGAATTGGCAAACAAGTGGTTCGAGAATTGAATTATCGAGGTATAAGTAAAATTAAGGCTTGATACTTTCAATTTTCGACAACATTTCACGAGTTTTTCGAAATATTCATTACAGACTCTGTCAAGTATGGGCAAGGGGGGGGGGGGGGGGGGGGGGCTGGGGGGGGTATACCTCCTGTTGGGCCGGCGAAGACACTGAAATCTTTCGCTCAACCCCACCTCAGGTCCAGCAGGAAGGAAGCAAAAGCGATCAAATTGTATCTGGCTGGACCAAGACCCTGGCCTCCAAGCTCAGGCCAATTGTCCAGCCAGCACTGTATGTAAACAGTCATACGACTCACTCTCTCGACTCAAACCTGACCCAGCCTGACCTGTCTCACACACAATCAGATCAGGCTTAGGCGATCTGATCTGATCTGATCTCAACCCTCTCTCGACCCAGCCGATCGTACCCATACTTGCTTTGTGTAGAGTTGACCTTAGGACGACTAAGCTTCAATTTAGACCCCTATTTTTATTTGTGAATTAGATGCACCCATGAGTGGTGATGGTGATGTAACGGTGCTTTTTTGTGCAGACTCGATTTTCACAGGATTATCCCAAAAAACGTTTTTTTGAAAATGCTTGGTCGATATCGGCCATAACTCACTGATGTTTTGGTCTTTCTCGATCAACGACACATCAGCGTGTTCGCAAATGAATGAGGAATCAAATGCTTTTCTCGAAAAGCTTCTATCTTTTGTCTATCTCGAGATATTAGCCGCCAAAGTCGTAGGTGTGCTTCAAGTTGATGACTTTTAGACCACCTGTTCGTTTATGTGAACTGGAAGACGGGGTTTGACCAGCCTGAAATATGCCCAATCCATCTAGCCTGCAGCATGACCATGGCTATACTGTATGTGATAAATCACTGGCTCGCACCGACGCGGCGCCCCCCTAACGGTATGAATCAGTCACCGTGTCCGGCATTCTCCATGAAAGCCCGGAAAGGAATGATAACAAATGAACAGTGCCAAGAGGCATGAAATCTGTCAAATATGGACAATTTGAACTGTAATCACGTTTTGGCGAAAACATCATTATTTTGAGCTTGGCGCCAATCAGGTTCGAAGGCATACTGTGCACAGCTGCGCAACATAGTCAGCTTGCCGCATCCTAGCAGACGACACCGATAAGAACCTGATTGGCGGCAAATTCAAAATAACGATGTTTTCGCCCAAACGTGATGACAATTCAAATTGTCCACATTTGACTGATTTCATGCCTCTTGGCACTATTCATTTGTTATCATTCCTTTCCGGGCTTTCATGGAGAATGCCGGACACGCTGACTGATTCATACCGTTAGGGGGCGCCCGCGTCGGTGCGAGCCAGTGATTTATCACATACAGTATAGCCACGAGCATGACCCTTATCGCCTATACTTGAGCTTCACATTTGATATCCAAATATGCAAAACAGTACAGTCAACCACAGAATTTTCATAAAAATCCATTTTTGTAATTTTGCGAAACAGATCTGAAACCATGTATTTTTCGGACAGAGCATAAAAAACGGCATTAATTGGTTTTCCCGGTTGAAATTCGACTTGTAAATGTGAAAATAGACGAGAATAATGTAGCAGTCACCAAGTGCCATTATTACGCATTTTTTGAATTTCCCTCCCGTGCGTCGCTTATGACAACAGAGCTGTTTGGGCTGCTTTCTTAGGAAATGGCGAGAAAATATTTTTTTCTTTTTTTCCCTACAGCTCGGTCTAATTTTGTACCGGAGCGTCTATGCTTCGTGCAAAATTTGAAAAAAGTATATTTTTTCGCGATTTCTCGAGTGAGCAGTCGAACCCGCTCTTATGTCATAAGCGGCGTATGGGTGGGAAATTCAAAAACTGCGAACATGGCCCAAAGTAGCAAATTTCGGAAATCCAACCACGAAACCATGTATTGTAGTTAGATTGTGCTAACATTTTTTGTATAGGCTGTCAGTTTTTGGCAATACATGTATCTTGTAAAATTCGGTTGAGTTTTTGGTTTCCAATCAGTTTTTCTAACGCGCTTGAATTCCTCCATTTATTCCAAAAATTCTTCTTTCATCTTGCATGGCAAACGGATGACCACAGAGAAATCTTTTTCTCACCCGATGGGATTCACTAATATGCATTCGAGTGAGTCGGGTAGGAAACCTTTTTACACGATTTTCCATTTTCGCGTCATCGATCATACGATATACGAAAAAGCAACGATGTTGTTGAAGTGATTGGCTGCGCGACCCCGCACACAGTTTCGTTGCAGTCGCAAAAAGTCGCGAGAGGGGGCACAGCGACTGATGAGGGTTTCGTGGTTGGATTTCCGAAATTTGCCCCAAACCATTATGTCTTCCCTTCTATTTTCTCAATGAGAAGTCGAATTCCAATCGGGAAAAACCAATCGATGCTATTTTTCACGCTCTATCCGAAAATAAATGTCTGGTTACGTTATCTGTTTCAGAAGATTTTCAAAAATGGATGTTTCTGAAAGTTTTCTGTAGCTGGCTGCAGTTTCTTGCATATTTGGATATCAAATGTAAAGATCACGTTGAAAGCTAGATGGATTGGGTATGTTTTTAGGCAGGTCAAACCCTGGTCAAAGTTAGCAAAAAGGAACAGGAGGTCTGAAAGCCGTCAACTCGGAGGGCACTTTTAAATTTGGCGCTTACTGTCTCGGATTAGGTGCAAGGTAGAAATTTTTCGCGACAGACATTCAATTCCTCATTCATTTGCGAACACGCTGATGTGTTGTTGATCAGGAAAGACTGAAAAATTGGCGGGTTATGGCTGATATCGCCCAAGCACTTTTGAAAAACGTTTTTTCGAGATAATCCCATGAAAATCGAGCTCGCACAAAAAAGCACTGCCGCGTCACTCAGCACGAGGGTGTATCGAAGTCACACAAAATAGGGGCGGTCAAAAATTGAAGCTTGGCAACCTTTGTTTTAGCGTTCGTTCGGGATCCCAGTCCCGATCCCGATCCCGATCCCGGTCGGGATTGCCCCTCCCGAACCCGATCCCGATCCCGATAAAAAGTGTTCGGGATTGGGGACTGAATATTGTGGTGATAGAATGTTTTTATTGCAACAGGGAATGGGGCTGGTGTATGGGAAACGAGCTGTAGGGGTGATAATGGCATGATCGGATGAAACTACTCCCATAAAATGCACAAGTCCTGCTTTTTCTGATGTACGATTTGCGCCCAGTTGGATACAGTAACAGCCCGCATTTGCCATCATTAGATGGTGGGCCTGCTGCAGAAGCTGGCGACATTCTGCTTGACACTGACTCAGATGGTCATGGCCATCAAAATATTTCAGAAGGGGAAATATAGAGACCTTGGCGGATGATCGAATTGATAGAGAAGAAGGAGGGGATTTGTTTGCTGATTTGTAACTGATTCTTCGCTTGCCTGATTTTGAATGCAATGATAAATACTGCACTAAAAATTATCCAAGGAAAGGGAATCTGTGGCTTTTAATTTGCTGGCTACTCAGGGTGGGCTGTAGGTCATCTATAGCCAATGAAAAGCGCTCTTTTCACAAAATCCCGATCCTGTCCCGATCCCGATCCCGGTCGGGATTGAGCGAGTCCCGATCCCGATACCGATCCCGAAAATAATGATCCCGAACGAACGCTACTTTGTTTCCCATGGGTCGAACCTTACAGACAACCTGTCAGTAAATATGAATTTGAATTATTTTGACAATTGATTTTGCTTGCAGGTGCTAGAGTTTATATGGGATGTCGCTCATTAGAAAAAGGTCAAAATGCTATAAAAGAATTGACAGCGGCAGGATGCAGTTTCGATCGTTTAATTTTATACGAATTAGATTTATCATCATTCGAATCGATTCGTAAATTTGTTAAATTCGTCACAGAAAAAGAAACCGATGGCATCGATATTTTGGTCAATAATGCAGGCGTAATGCTTTATCCAAAATTCAAATTGACTGAAGATGGTCACGAATTGACTTGGCAAACTAATTATCTTGGTCATTTTCTGTTGACCGAATTATTATTACCAACATTGAAGAAGGCCAAGGACGGGGCCAGGATTGTGAACGTGAGTGCCCAGGCCCACTATTCTGTCACTGACTTCAATTTGGAAACAATCGATCGCCGAGAAGGATGGGATAGCAGGGATTCATTCAGCCGAAGCAAGTTGGCCATGGTAAGATATCGGGGGGGGGGGGGGGGCCCCCCGTGAAAGACTGCAACTTGAGATTTTCAATTTGCTTATCGTGCTAAAAATAATTAAAACTGGTTTTATTGAAACTGGTTTTGTAAAAACTAGCTTTTGGAGTACCTTTTTTGTGGAAACTAGTTTTGTAGAAACTGGTTTTGTGGTAACTAGTTTTGTGGAAACTATAGTTTTGTAGAAACCAGTTTTGTGGAAACTGGTTTTGTGGAAATTTTTTTTATTGGAATAGTTTCATAGAAACTAGTTTTGTGGAAACTGGTTTTGTGGAAGCTAGTTTTATAAAAACTGGCTTGGTGGAAGCTAGTTTTGTGGAAATGGCTTCATAGAAACTAGTTTTGTTGAAACTGGTTTTGTGGAAGCCAATTTTGTGGGAATGGTTTCATAGAAACTAGTTTTGTCGAAACTGGTTTTGTGGAAACTTGTTTCGTAGAAATTGAATATCAATCAGGAAAAATACCAAATTTTTGTTTGGAAAGAGAGCGGAAATTTTTAGAGGCTGCAATTTGAGATCCCAATTTTTGACTCTTCCACCTTTTTTGTGTGCTCTTTTTATGCTGAAAATCGATAAACCAGTTGGAAGAGTCAAACAGCGGTGGAGCAGGAATTAGGGGGAAGTCAAATTTTTGTATTGTCTGGAAACTTGCAAAAATGAGGTGCGGTATAATTTTTAGTGCCTGTTTTAAGCCTGACATTACAGTACTGCATCCAGAGGGGGTCCTGTTCAACTTTGGTCATATTTATCAGTCAGATTGGCCTGATTTCAGTACTGCATCCAGAGGGGGTCCTGTTCAACTTTAGTCATATTTATCAGTCAGATTCGCGTGATTTCAGATCCTGCATGGTGTGCATTTGACCAATGTTCTTCGTCGCGATGGGAGCGGGGTGATTGTGAACTCGTGCCACCCTGGTTTCTCCTTTACTCGACTGATCCGCCACACTCCGCTGACCACGAATGCAATTCTGCGCACGTTGACGAGCCCACTGGCTTGGTATTTTTTGAAGACGCCTAAAGATGGAGCTCAATGCATTTTATATTGCGCTTTGGCGAAAGATTTACAAGGCGTGTCGGGCAAATACTTTTCGGAATGCAAAGCCAAAGAACCATCCGAGTTGGCCAAGGACACGAAATTGGCGCAGGAACTTTATGAATACAGCAAAGGTGCTTGCGGATTTTGATGTGTGCAAAAGGGATGGGATATCTGGTGGTGATATGCGTGAATTGGGATATTGGTAGTTGCGTAGTGATAAGGTCGTAAGCGCTTTAAATTGTGGTAGTAGTGATAATGATAAGGAAAGTGTGCTGTGATGGATCGGAGGTGAGGTAGGCGGAGTTGCAGGGGTGAGCTTGTGTTGCTGTAAGTGTTTACAGTATCAGCTACTGATAAGCCAGTGGTGATGGGGTCAGTTGTTAGCCTGGGAGATCACTGATAGACGAAGACAGTGAATGTGGTGATGAACGTGCAGTGGATTGGGCAGGCTTGTATCGATAGTGTGGGTGAACTGAGAAGGGTTTCATAGTAAGCAAAAAGTATGCGTCATTACATTTAGGACAAATGGGTGGGTAAAAGAGTAATAGTAGCTGATAAGTGATAAGAAGCAAGCAGTGCTAAGGGTTCAATCAGCCAGCGAGTCTGTATGGTTCCTGTCAATTAAGGGCATGAGGTCAGCTTTGCCCTCCATTGATGGGGCCAGTGCTGAGCTGAACTGATAAGGCGATATGAGGGGTGATTTTACAGTCTGTCAGAAAGGATCTGCAGCACCTTCACACAGGGTGGATAAGAGTGGCTGAGTGAAGCGGTGACTGCTATGAAGGAATGTGATATCAGTGACGCCCAACCCCAGAAGCATAGAGCCCTTCCAAATAAAATTTGCGATCATAAGTGATACGAATTGGGCAGTGATAAAGTGACAAGGGGAAAATACTCCACCCCTCTCTCACAGTTGGTGGACTGTGTGTCGATAGATTGTGATGTCGCACAGCGCTCTACCTACAGTGGTTGTGTAGTGCATAGAGTTTACATCTATATCATTCATTACGAGAACTTCAGCAATGAGCCGTTATGTGATGGTATCCAGCACTGATGAGGTGATAAGCATGAGTATAGTATTTGTCATAAACTCTGTTTTATTGTGAGTAAGCGAGTTATAATGACTGACAGTCATACAGCCTGAATAACGGGTGTGCAGCGATGAGGATAAGTTGACTCCTTTTGATGCCTCCATGTGTACTGAGCCTCCAGAGCCTCCAGTATAATGCCTCCTTTCAGATCGAAGGTATTACCCCTCCATCGGGAATATAAATGTTTGCGGCTATCATATGGAGATAATACTATATATGATAAGATATGGGACATGATAAGGTGTGATGCATGATAAGGGGTCCATCAAGCATGCACCCCCTCCATTCATAGAAGGATAGGTCATTTATAATAATTCCCGACTCTTGAAATAATAAGTGATAAGGTGATAGGTGACTATAACTCCTTTCCCTCAATTGGACTGTGTGGTGAACGGGTAGCACACACAGTGACTGTGTACCTACCTATCGTACATACAATGCACGGACACTCTACATAGTCGAATCAATAGTGTTCTGATAGGTGATAAGCATGAGTGCAACGATTGTCAGCAGCGCGCATCGCTTCATTGTGAAAAAAGGGTGAGTAAGGGGCTGGCACTCCTGGCAGAGCCCTGAACTGATAACTGATAAGGGATAAGGTGATAAGAGTAGTACACAGTCGCTGTCTGTTCCCCTCAATGACACTGTTTGTGGTGAACACAAAACACAGTTACACACCGCGTAAAAAGGGTGAGAATGAGTGGGTCAGAGTGACAGAAATTTCTGATCATTAATCCTGAACTGATGGGTGATAAGGTGGTAAGAACTCAATGACACTGTTTGAGGTCAACATGCTCTCCGCGTGCATATTCGAAGACACATTTCGCATGTACCTACCTATATTACATACAGCGCTTTCAGCCTTTCATAGTCATTAGCCAACACTAAACTGATAATTGATTAGCGCCATTGATAAGATGATAAGTGTGATTTTTATCAAGTATACACCACCTGTATGGTGAGAACGGATGGGTAAGAACGACTGGCACGCCTGATGATGAGTCCCCGCACTGATAAGAGATAAGGTGATAAGGGTGATATGCAGTAATTTCTTCCTCTCAAGGACAGTTTCCAGTAAAAAAACACTCGCACACACTAAATGCCTACTTTGGTGCACATACAGAGCACAGGCAATCTAATAATTAATAGCCAACACTAAACTGATACCTTACGAAAAAAGGAGGGGCACTGATAAGATGATAAGCAATACGTTATCAAGCATGCAGCCCTGCATTGTGAAGAGGAAGTGAGGTGAGTGACAGAAATTACCTAATCATGAATCCTGAACTGATAAGTGATAAGGTGATAAGGGTAATATACAGTAGCCTCCTTCCCCTCAATGACACTGTGGTGAAAGAATACTCACGCAGCGTGCACGCATACTCCCACACACTGGCTCTGTACCTACCTAGGTAATAGTACATACAGTGCACGCAGTCTTTCATAGTCAACAGCCAACAGAACTGATAAGTGGTCCGTGCCATTGATTAGGTGATAAGCACAATTTTTTTCAAGTATACATCCAGTTTAGTGAAATGCTGGTATAAACGACTGGCATTCCCAATCATGAATGCTGAACTGATAAGTGATAAGGTGATAAGGGTATATGCAGTAACTTCGTTCCCCTCAATGACAGTGGTAAACAGGTACACAGACACACACACACACGGCGCGTGCACACTCGCACACACTGGCTGTGTACCTACCTATGGTACATACAGTGCGTACAGTTTACATAGTCGAGTGTGACATGTCGATTGTGCGGGGCCAGGCCGAGCCGGTTTTCCTGTTCGTCGACAGACTGACTACTCATGTGATTTCGAGTCATTCCCGGCCCTGCCCTGCCGCCTGACTGTACGAAAGACATATTTGGTTTTAATTCAGTCGATATAATTTTTGTCCAAAATGCCCCGTCGAATATGTCCAATTTGTGGCCCCAAATGTTCAGTTTGCTGTTTAGTAATGAGTGCTTGGGGAATTATTTTTCTGGTAACTTATACAATTTATATCTTTAAAATTATTCATTAAAATGTGGTCTTTTTCGTAGACTTTATTGGGAATCTTCTTTTACATCAAAAGTGCCGTGTTGTACGAGGATATCGGCTACGAGAAGGAGTGGAGTCACGGCGAGGAGTGGGAAGTTGATGAGGTCAATCATAAATTCGAAGCAGTGGCCAGAAATTGTTGGATCGCAGCCGCAGCCTACGTGGTCACATTGATCTTCTCAGTATGGCAATGTTTTATGAACGTGCGCAAATCGTCGTCCAGTGCCAATTAGGCAGGGCCCACTTAGAAATGGCCTCGGAGTCCCGGGTTCGTGCTTAGTTTGTAATTTAGATGTATCAGATTTGAAAGGAATATCACTTATTTTCTGTCAAAAAGTGATCAATTAAAGTTAGATTTAGACCGATTGAACATATTCCTAAAATTGTTGTTGGATTTATAATAAAGTCAGATGAAATCAGATCACATTTTCACAATTATGTGTAATAAAGAACTGAAAAACATTAAAAATTTTTTAAAATTTTTGACTACAGTGGGTATTGAACCCACGTTTCTGGGATCCCCTAAAATTGCTATCAGATTATATTAAAAAGATCACATCAGAACAATATCATAACAATCACGGGAGAGAAAACGATCAAAGAAAAACCATTCAAAAATTTTTCCAAAAGCTTTGAGTGCAGAGGGATTCGAACCCATGTTTCTGAGACCCATTCTCGAGAACCTCCAAAATTGTCACCAGATTGTGGTGATGTGGTTCTGATTTGATCAGATTTATATTGAAGATAGATCAAATCAGAACCACATATCACAATTACAGAGATACAGAGACTCACAGAAACACATACAGTTTTTTCGAAAAAATTTGACTACGGTGGGGTTTGAACCCACGTTTCTGGTATCCCCTGAAATTGTTATCAGATTAAATTACAACCACATCATCAAAATTTCAGATATACATTATAAAAAATTGAACAATTGATTAAATTGTTGCAAAAAATTTTGACTAGAGCGGGGATCGAACCCATTTTGCTGGGGATCCATTCTTGGCAACCCCAAAAATTGTCATCAGATTGTGGTGATGTGGTTATTAAAGATACAGTAGATAGAATCAGAACCGCTTAGCACAATTTCGAGACACAGTTACTAAAAAAAACTTCAAAAATTTTTGCTACAGCGGGATTCGAACCCACGTTTCGCCTATACCCAGGATCCCATAAAATTGTCATCAGATTTATATTAAAGTTCGATCAAATCATAAACACATTTTCACAACTGCGGAGACAGAGTCTCAGTATGAGAAAACACATTCAAAAATTTTGACCGCAGCGGGATTCGAACCCATGTCTATGGGGTCCATCTTTAGGAGCCCCTAAAATTTTCATCAGATTAATGTTAAATTCAGATTAAATTAAAACTACATCATCACAATTTCAGAGATTCGCAAAAAAAATTCAAAAAATTTTGACTACAGTGGGATTCGAACTCATGTTTCTGGGATCCACTCTCGGGAACCCCAAAATTTGCATCAGATTCATATTAAAGACAGATCAAATTAGAACCACTTAATCGTAATCGGCTGAAAAGGCAAAAATCTAATTCAGAAAATCCAAAAACTGTGCCTCGAGCGGGTCTCGAACCCACGCTTCTCTCACCTTATTGGCGCGAGCTCAAATCCTACTCAACCCAGAACTTTTTGCTTTTTTTAAATGCCAATCAAGATCAGAAAAAATACACAAAATAAGATCTTGGCAATTAAAGAATAATCGATTGCTTTCAGCAAAGTTTAACTCAAATCACGTGCAATCTGACCAAAAAAGAGCACACACAAAATAAAGAAAGCAACTTTGAAGGCAAAAAACCAATCTAATAATATTTCCAAAAAATACCCCACCTCAGGCGCATGCTGGGTCCAACTAGTAACTCTTTTAAACTTTTGTTAGAACTTCAACAAAAAAAACAAAAAATCTTACATATCTCATCAATTTCAAAGTCGCATCTAAAAAATTACAGTGGTGAATTTTTTAAAAATTTTACTAATTCAGTTTAAAATACCTCAAATTTAAGCAGTACGATTTTTATTTTTCATAAACGTAGTCATTAAATCGATCGGCAATGGGAAAATTATGGTTGAATTTTTTTCAGCCGAAATCGTATTCAAAGTTTGCAAATAACGTAATTGCAAAGCGGCAGGCGATTCACAAATAATATTAGCCGCATCTCTTAAAGCTTTGCTAGCTTTTTGTTCACCTTCAGCAGCGATTACCTAAAAATCACAAAAATTCACTCAAAAGGAGTGAAAAAATCAAATACGAGTTCTCCCTGGTTTTTTTAGAAGAGTTCGTTGTTTCAGGTTTTTACCACAAAAATTTGATTTTGCTTCTGCTGTCCAAAACCAATTATTTCCGCATATTTACTGATTTCCAGCATGATTAGCATGATCTAGCATGATGCATAGAAAAGGCGGGAAATTCAAAAATGTGGACCCTTAAAATGTACCCTCTCAGCTTTTTCTTATTTCAGCTCAAAGTTTCTCATTTCTCCGACTTCTCCACATTTTCAATGTCCTTTAATCTTGAATGCCCTTCTTTTATCCTTGCTGGACACTGTCTCACCTTGGCCCTGGCTTCGCGAGCAGCTTCGGCTTCGGCGGCCATGGCCCGTTGCAATTGTTCAGGCAAGCGAGTATTCTTGATTTCCACACGTTCCACAGTCACACCCCACGGGTCTGTCGCGACGTCCAGAGTAGTCTAAAAGTACAGATGAAACAAGAATGTGTGTCTGTATTCCTCAAAGCAGCATTATAGACCAAACCAAGTGTCTGTGCGTGTGCCCCCCCCCCCCCCCATGGAAGCCACTGCCCCAAAATGGGGGGATTTCAAAGGCATATTTTATCCCTTCTCTTGGGAAAGCAGTTAAATTATTATATAGCGGGTGTCATTATCATTTTTATATGTAAATATGTTATATAAATAATATATATATATATACATAGTATACTGCCCATCTATATGTACCCATACTGTGTGTATACTCCATGTATATTCAGTATACTGTATACTCTGTATATGTACAGTAGGTATACTGGATATGTATTTATATATATCCAGTATACTGTACACATATATATACAGTACCTATATAAATTGTTTTCAGTATACTGCATACAGACATATACATATCTGGCATACCGCACACACATATGTAGCTATGTATATCCAGTATACTACATGTAAATAACAGTACAGCATATATAGATAAATTTATGCACATACATATACATAAAAAAATATATTTTGTTACGAATTTTTATGGATTGATCCCAGATTTTATCGCGCTAGTGTAATGGGAATCTTACTTGCGAAATAAAAAACTGGCATGTTTATAGATTGCGAGCTTACCAAAATTCAAATCTCCTGCACAAAAATATTGGTTCTATCGAACGATAGTTGCATATCATTCATCGACTGATATCGATAATTGGTTAACTGGTCGGACTCAGGCATATTCTGTATACATACTGTACTATATATATTACATGCTGGCATGGATGAGTTCATATATAACAAAAAGTGGATGCAAAATATTTATTTATATACATAAAAACTAAATGCATATATTACATATGTATATGCTGTTTCATTAAATCCGGAAAAACTTATATATATGTATATATATATTTTTTTTTACATGAAAAACCTAAATGGATATATCACATATGTATATGCTGTTTCATTAAATCCGCAAAAATTTCAATATATATGAATATATATATATATATTTTACATAAAAAACCTAAATGCATATATTACATATGTATATGCTGTTTCATTATATCCGTTAAAATTTACATACATATTTTAAATAATACAAACTAAATGTAGATACTACATTGCATACATATAAACATATAGATATAACATATGTATATGTCGCTTCATTCAATTCATAAAATATATTTATATGTCCCTTGGATCCAGGCCCTGCCAACTCATAGCCCGAATCACCACTTACAGCGACCTGAACGCCACAGAAAAAAATGCAAAAAACTAACCTGCATCAAATGAGCGATAGCTTCACGATCCGACAACATTTCGGATAAAGTTCTCGTTCCAAGAATATTACGCAACGTAGTTTGAGCCAAAAGTTTTGTACTTTGCACAGCATCTTCGACATTGGTCACCGAAAGAGTGGCATTCGAGATGCGAAAATAAACGACGGCATCAACTTGAACAGTGACCGAATCTTTTGATAAAACCTGCAAAAAAAATTTGCCATTACTTTTGTAAAAAATGTAAACTTTATAGATTTTACTTCTTGCGGCGGTACATCGAAAGTGAACGTGCGTAGATCAACTTTGACGTAGGAATCAGTGCATGGAATAACGCAAAAGATGCCTGAAAATGTGAGAAATTCATGTGTAGCGTTTTTACCCAAACTGATTGATTCTGTGTGACGATTCGAGTAAGCAAGCGAAAGAATTCAAAGGGCCGCTATATCAATTTCTTTTATAAATTTTTTGGGCCCGACACCCGTTTTTGCCTCGCCGGCCAGCAGTCGGGGGCCAGCTCTCACGGCAGCTTCCCTGTGCGTGTCTCCACTAGGAGCACCTCCACGCGAGGGCATCCTGCACAGGACACCGACTTCCTCAGTCGATGGCGGGCGGGCTTCGAACCCTGTCAGTATTCAACAGCTGAGACTCTCCTCGTGTGGCTTCCGTGTCTCCAGTGGGGGCAGTCACCTCGCGGGTGAGTCACCCACGGTCTGGCGTGCAAGGTTGGCGAGGCTCTATGGTGCGCATGCCGACCTCCGTCACCGGGGATCGAACCCGGGACGAGTCCAGCTACTCACTCCCAAGCAATACGGGGCGACCAATGCCGAACCGCTGCACCGCACCACCTACTCAAGCTCCCTTTGGCAGGGAGTAGCCCGCGACGCGGTGTCTGCTCCACCCTCCCTTACGCTACGCTGTCACCAAATCGGTCCACTCCGATTGGTAAAGCTTGCATAATGGGTCCCCTTCGCAAAGAAGGGACCCGCCAAGGACCCGTTCTTTGCGAGAGGATCCGCTGCGTAAGGTCTGTCCTAAATTTTTCAGGAAAGGACCCGCTACGCAAGGTTTTTTGTAGCTTCTTCGTGGAGAGGACCCAGATGCAAGGCTTTTCCTTACTCCTTTCAGGAGGGTACCCGCATACAATATCTGAATCACCACTGACTCTGTTAGATCGAAACAGTTAAACAGTGATTCCCGTAACTTCATCCCGTTTGGGAGCCGCTTTATCTCTGAATTAACTCCCTTCATCGAAAGCACCGCTATGCTTTCTCCAAATTGCTCCCTCTCCATCACCCTCCATGTTTGCTCTAACTCCCCTCGAGAAGGATCCCGCCATGCAAACTTCGAATGACCTCTGATTCCTAATTAGCAGACGCACTGTTCAAAGTTTTTTCTTGCTTCATTGCGGAGAGGATCCAGATGCAAGATTTTTCGTACCTTCCTCAGGAGGGGATCCGCTATGCATTCTCCGAACTACCACTGACTCCGTTGGAGTGAACCAGCTACGCAGTGTTTGCAATAACTGCATTCAGCACAGGACCCGCTTAGTATCTTCAAATTAGGCGCCCACTATGCTTTTTTCAAATGGCTCCCTCCGCATCAACCCACTATTTTATGTTTACCCCAACTCCAGCATTGACCAACCCACCGATCCGAGGGGTGAGCTGGTTCCCGATCTTATGCGACTGCTGGATCAGGAACTACAATTTTTCACGCTTTATCTGCTGGAAAATAGATGTGGCACACTATCGTAAGAAAATCTCGTTTTTCTCTTTAATCAGCACCAAATCCCGCTTTAGGCATTTATTAGCTCTCCTGTGCCCTTTGGAGTGGTCTGATGGAGTGACACCGAGGAAACAGAGCGGGTTGGTGAGGACCCGGTGCCAAAGACGTCATCCTAATCTTTTATTTTCTGAAACAGATCGGCAAGATCGGATCGTTATCGGGCTGATCCAGACCCTGGATCGGATCGTTATCGGGCTGATCCAGACCCTAGATCGGATCGGGATTGGGCTGATCCAGACCCTGGATCGGATCGTTATCGGGCTGATCCAGACCCTAGATCGGATCGGGATTGGGCTGATCCAGACCCTGGATCGGATCGGGATTGGGCTGATCCAGACCCTGGATCGGATCGGGATTGGGCTGATCCAGACCCTGGATCGGATCGGGATTGGGCTGATCCAGACCCTGGATCGGATCGGGATTGGGCTGATCCAGACCGTGGATCGGTCGATGCTGGCCCCAACTCCCTTCGAACAGAATCCCGCCATGCAATCTTCAAATTACCACTGACTCCTCAAAAGGGGACCCGGTACGCTGCGCGTTGTCTGCTACAACCACTCGTGAGGACTCCTTTATCTTAAACGGACCAAACCATAAAAAACATGGCAGCGGGCCTCACCGGGTCCGCGAGCACCGCCTTTCATGATCCGACCCAAACGAAAAATGACCGCACGTTCGTATTCTTGAACAATCTAAAAAGAAACCGACATAAAAAAATTGTGGCAATAAAACTCGAGAGCCACTCGCCTTGATCAGACAAAACAAAGAAAACGGAAAAGAAATAGCGATTAAGAAATACGACAGGATCAACAAGCACGTGCCACACCCGCCATCGTCAACGCTATCGTTTGCACCTAAAAAATTTTTCAATAAAAACGTGTGTCAAATAATTTGCATGCTACAATTTGAATTTCAAGGATCTTCCTTGTTTCATGCTCATCAATACTTTTTTAACACAACTTAAAACACGAAAAGTTCGGAAAAACTTCAAGAAAAATGTGAGACACCACAAAAATTACAGAAAATTTCACATTTTTAAATCTTACCGCCAGTGTATCCTGATCGACGCGGAGCAAAATTGGTCGCAGGTGGAGGGGGTGGAAAAGCGGGAGGTGGAGCAGGTCGAGCAGTTGTCGGCAGGGTCGATCGTTTGGAGCTCATTTTTGAATATCAAGCTTTAGGTCGGAAATCAAAGTTCTAGAATAAAAACTTCGGTAAAATCGTTTTTTAGAATAAGTCAACATGACCAAAAAAATATTCGATCTATACAAAATGCTACTTTATTAAAGCTCGCAAAAAATTTCGGAAACTGTGTAAATTTTAGAGAAATATTGCAATTTTTAAACGAAATTTTCGATTTGAATCGAAATCGCAAAATTTTCTATTCGTCCCGCAGATTTTTAGGAAAACCATACGATTTAACGATTACCAACATGAAAGTGATGGCAATTTTTTTTTTGGAAAATTGCTCGACGGAGTTAAAAAACCTGATAAATCTATCATTTTTTAGCTAAATATAAACGTCGAATCGCAATTTATTGTCCCGGTAAACATTTTTTTTTCGGAAAAATTAGAGAGCAAAGAATTTTAATCCAAAAAATTAATCGCTAAAAATCGCAAATATGTATAATCGGACGGAAAAAAGATATTTCTCAATCGATCAATTTTTCGAATTTTAAAAACGGAGTCGGAAATTTTTCACTTTTTTGATAACCTATTTTACCGAAAATTTAAAAAACTTACGAAATAACTATATTTCGATTGAAATTTTTCAGCCAAATTCGCAACGCAACTCGAATTTTTCCCCTTCTTTCAAATCACATCTCCCGGTCATACAAGCTTCAAAATGTCATAAGCAGTTCGGTGCATGCTCGATTTGTCTGCTAAGTCGCGCGAAGGCAAGCGGGGTTATTATTTCGTCATTCCATTTCAATCCAATAATTCAATTTTTTTGAGTAAAATGCCGACCGTTTCGATAAAGAAAGCAATTTTAGAAAAAGCGCTAGGAAGATCTTATAGTAAGCAAAAAAGTTTTTGATTTCGACTTTTTTGAAAATAAACGGCGGTTTCATGAATTTTTCTTTTTTTCATTTTAGCCGATGAAGAATTCGATGCTTTATGTTTCGATTACGGGTTAGAATTGGACGAAGTTGTAAGTTTTTTTTCGTAAATTTCTGGTAGTTTTAAAAATGTTTCCGTGAAGATCGAGCAAGGCCATGCCAGGTGAAAATTGGTGCCCACAATTTTTTGTGCTTTGTAGTCAGAACTCCATGAAGAATTACGGGACGTCAAAAGTCAAAAATGTTTTCCCTCTTTCCTATAAAAATACACATGAAAACGTTGCTCGGGCGATATCGCCTGTGTCTCCCTTAATTTTGGTTTTGAAAGAATCTAAAAGATACTTAAATGAGCGCAAAACGATGCGCTATCGAGCGCTTTTTTAAAAATTTCTTTAAGTTCCATCGTTCTTGACATATTCCCGCCAAAAAAGTCAAAATTCAAATTTTTTCTCACAAGCACGGGCTTATAGCTCGAATTTACGTAAGAGGGACCAACCTTCAGTGATAGCACCATCAATCATGCTCTTTGATAAGAAGACTTAAAAAATATCCGTGTGTTGTATAG
This sequence comes from Mesodorylaimus sp. YZB2_4, assembly GCA_030248295.1. Classification (NCBI taxonomy): domain Eukaryota; kingdom Metazoa; phylum Nematoda; class Enoplea; order Dorylaimida; family Dorylaimidae; genus Mesodorylaimus; species Mesodorylaimus sp. YZB2_4. The sequence continues at coordinate 67,219 of JASANH010001452.1, forward strand.
ATTGAGCGTAAACTGGAACTAGATAAGTGCAGAAAACCGAATTTTCAACGCCTTTTTGGGTAACGCTCGTCTCCCGAGACGTGTAACTTACAAACACAAGCAAACATTGACTTTGGACATAGCCTATCTTGTAGAGCAGAAAAAATGCTACAAAACCAATCCTCTCCCGTGTTTGGATGTCAAAGAACCGCAAAGAAAACGTGTATATTATCTAAACTGACCATGGCGAGGACATTGCGACGCGTCTACGACCATTTGCGACCGCAACGAAAGCGTGCGCGGTCGCAGACACTCAAAAAACAGTCGCAGACGCGTCGCGAGCTGTAATTCTCACATTTTAGAAATACACGTCCTGCACGCTGTTTATTAATGATTTCGTAACATGGACCAGGTCTTCTTTTGTGGGAATTTTTGCTTCTCCACAAGATTATCTCGCTCTCAGGACGCGACACATCTTGTTGAGCAGAAAAATTCTATAGAAAAAGCCTGGTCCCATGTTAAGAAGTTCCATGAGACTCGTACAGGACCTGTTTTCCGAAAGTGTACAGTACCATTGCTGGGGCATTGCGGCTTATGATGCGTCCGCGACCATCTGCGACCGCAACGAAAGCATGCGCGGTCGCAGACACTCAAAAAACAGTCGCAGACGCGTCGCGAGCTGCAATGCTCACATTTTAGAAAAACACGTCTTGCAGGCGTTTTTTAACACGAAACAGGGCAATTCTCTTTGTATTTTCGCTTTTCTAGAAGATTATCTTGCTTTCTGGACAGAACCCATCTTGTAGAGCAGAAAAATGCCACCAAAATGTATCCCTGTCACATGTTCAGAAACCGAAAAGAACTGCCTGAAGATCGTGTATGTTTAGAGTGAGCCATTGACAGGGCGAAGCGGCTTGTGATCATTTGCGACCGCAACGAAAGCATGCGCGGTCGCAGACACTCAAAAACAGTCGCAGACGCGTCGCAGGTGTTATATTCAAAGAGGCACTTATGTGAAGTTTTTTTGCTGGGGGGGGGGGGTAGTTTGTCTAGGAGTTTTTTGGACAAGCATGTGCAGAAAAATTTGAATTTCAACTTTGGCGGGAGTATCTCACGAGGGGTAAGACACTTGAAAAAGCTTAAAAAAGTATTTGATAGCTTATCATCTTGTGATCATTTTGATATATTCTAGATTATTCCAGGACCAAGGGTTGGGGAGATATGGCCGATATTGCCAAAGCATCACGTTTTTTGTGTTTTTCCATATTTTTGACTTCTGCGTGCACGTCATCATGCATTCATGGGGTGCAGACTACTAAGCACAAAAATCAGGGGCTCAAAACTTTTACTCGGCAAGTTCTTAGTTGATCCTTGCAGAAATCCTGTCCGAAAACCCAAATTTCATAGGATTTCAATAATTTCTACAATGTTTTTTCAGACTAGCGAAAAAGCTATTATCCAAAAAGAACGAGGCATATTGGACGCATCTGCAGCGGCAGCTAGTGACGAATTAATTTATAAAATTGAAATTCCTGCCAATAGGTAAAAAAAAGGAACTTATCAAGTTTTTCTTCAAAATTTTTTTGATTTCAGATACGATTTGCTCTGTGCTGAAGGACTTTGTCGCGCGCTGTTAATTTATCTTGGAAAGTAATTATTGGGTTTTTTATATTTTTTGTGGGAAATTTATGAGTTCATACTTTTTTCAGGCAGGAACCACCAAAATATTGTTTAGCGCCTCCGGAAAATGGGCAACTGCAAATATTGAAAATTACATCCGAGGTGAGTTGAATCTTGATAATTGTGGTATTAAAAAATGATTCTGGTCAATAATGGCGTAAAAAACTTTAAGCTTACGAGTTTTTCAAATTAAAAAAAACATTTGTCAGAAGTTTTTAAATTTTTCGAAGAATTTAGTAGAGGGTTTTTGAGAGACTCGACCTGGGGGCTGGCCAGTCGACTTTTTTGACTCTTTTGTATGTGCACTCACAAAACTGATTGTCTCGGCAGAAGTAAAATTTTTCTGAAATGCCTATATATGGAAATAAAGCACTTCAAAAAAAAGGGCCACTCGGGTTAACAAATCATAACGTGCTTAGTTTTGGGTCTGGAACAATTTTTAAGATAAAGAAATGACCGCTACATTCCAAGGAATCTAAAACCTTTTTCAAAATTAGCCTAGCTATAATCGTTGATAAGATATTCAACAAAAACCGCTCGTGATCAGCCCTGATCGGGCACATAATCGATTGTGGTGAATTGTAAAAGCCAGATCTCCCTGATAAGTAGCCTTGGGTCAGTACATTATAAAACAACCTGGATTTTCGCACTACGAACCACAGTTATTGTGCACATGGCCGATAACTGCACCCCATTACAGCAATTTTGGCTAATCATGATCGATAATCCTGACGGTTGATCACTCGCGCTGATTAGTCATAGTCTATTTTTGAGCCCCTGGAAAGAGCTTCCAAATGCTCTTTTCTGCATCAGAGCTCGTTGAATTTCGCCCGAGATATTGAAGATGACTGAAATTCAGAAGAAGTGCCTTCAGTACGCACTTTTTGAATTTCCCGCCCGCGTGCCGCTTATGACAGAAGAGCGGGATCGGCTGCTTACTTTAGAAGTCGCCAGAAAATTTATAGCTTTTTCACTTTTTCACTACGTGTCAGTCTAAGTTTTTACTGGGGTATGTCTTTCATGAAAAAAAAGTTATAAATTTTCTGGCGATTAGAGTAAGCAGCCAACCCCGCTCTTATGTCATAAGCGGCAATCGGGCGGGAAATTCAAAGTAGCGTCCTAAAAGGAATTCTCGCCTAATTGTATGTTTCTTCAATATCCCGGGTAAAAATGAACGAATTTTAACGCGGAAGAAAGCATTTGATAGCTCTTTTCAAAGGCTACAAGATAAGACATCAGTGATTAGCGCAAATGATTAAAAACTGAATTGATCGAGCATGATTAGCTGACATTGCCGAAATGGGGCGCAGTTATCGGCCATGTGCACAATAACTGTGGTCTGTAGTGCGAAAATTGATGATTTAAGGGTTTTTTTATGATGTGACTTCATGCTACTATTTCAGTGAAAAATCAGGGAGATCTGGCTTCATAAATCAAACTATAATCGATTATGCGCCTGATCACGGCTAATCACAGACGGATCTTTTGAATATCTCATAAACGGGTATAGCTAGGTAATTTTTGAAAAAGCTCCAGGCTCCTTGAAATTTGGTGGTCATTTCTGCACTTTGAAAATTGTTTTAGACCCAAAACTAAGCAAGTTATGATTTTGGACCAAAAGTGACTCTTTTTGACCTTTAAAAGTCTTTATTTCCATATATAGGCATTTTAGGAAAACTTTACTTACACCAAGACAATCAGTTCCAGGTCCGACCGATATATCGGTTGACCGATAATATCGGCCGATAATTGCGTTATCGGTTATCGGCCGATACCGATAATTAGTGCTGCCGATATTGCCGATAATGTAGATTTCCCTATCAATAAGAGTTTAGGGCAAACATACGGCCTGTTGATAGTGATTATGACGAGGAGCAGGGAGCTACGGATTCTCGATCAAAGAGGTCAGTGCCCAAGAACAGTCTGGAGATAAATCACGACAAGTCACGATCACCATGATCATGACTTTTCTTACTGGGATGCCCGCAATGGCACCAAAGCAGTTTACACCAAAAGCACTTGGCTGTCTGTGTGTTGCATAGGCTGAGGCTATGGGAAGGAGGTAGGGCTGGCCCTGTCTTGTTACTTGCATGCTTCTCAATGAAGGCGACCTCTTTGCCTCGTGTCGTATTCTTATTACACTGTACACTCGGAAACAACAGTCCTTCTCAGGCCCCCGCGGCACAATAGATTACAGGTTAGTCTGACTCAAAAAAGGGGCTATGACTACAAATTATCGCTGTAGTCGTATCATTCACCCTTGCGTGAGATTTTGGGGACAAGGTTAGTCTTTCCCCATTTGGAGTCAGGGACAGGAATGGTGGTGGTCTTCGGGGTCTCCTGGGGTTGGAGATAACCCTGGAGGGGCTGGGATAGAAAAAAGCGTACTGGCTGTTTAAGTCCGTCTATCTGTTCACTTCTTTTCTTGACATGTTCTACAAACTTCATGAAGTTTGCCCTGCTTCGGAACTATTTTTTATGAGTATAAACATCTCAGTCATCTCACAACATTTCACATAATGCTGATACTATGTTTCGTGGGTATTTTCGTTTATCTGGACGTGGAAAAGTGTTTGAAGGTGAATCCCCGATGCATGCTGTTTGAGATAGGGATCAGGGTCAGGGCCCCAGTCGAACACTAGAGCCCTCAAAAAGTTGTGAAAGGATTCTGCTTTGCATATTTCATTCATTATTCCTACCTAGAGTCTAACAAAATGAGTTTTAGACGGTTCTGGGTCTCATTCAAGTTTCCAGGGTGTGCATGTGCACATAATGTACCTCCGCCTGTGAGATAGTAGCAACAAAATCCAGTTTGTATTCCAATTTAAATAAAGGGAATTCTCCTGTTCCATCAGTAACTTCCCTTTATTCAAGCATCCAGACCCTGTCCTGCCAGCTGGGTTTCAACTTGCCCACTTCCTGACAGTGTCACACGGCTGGTCCCAGAGGTGTCATGCGTTGCCTAAAGTGTATGACATCTGCGAAGAGGAGTTTTTAGTTGGCATATTGCAACTTACATAGTCTTCGGTCTCGAGATTTTGGGCTACCAGATTGATTCAAATTGGTCTTAAAAGGAAGCATAGCATGCGAAATTAAAAAATTGCATGTTAAAAGGATGGCGATCTGACCAAAATTCAAATTTCCCGCCATAAAACTTGAATTTTTAAGTTTTTGAAAATTTATCGGTTTTATCGGCCGATAATTGCCGTATCGGTCGGACCTGGAATCAGTTTTGTAAATACTTTCAATCGACTGGGCATATAAAAAGGGGGTCGAAAAAGTCGACTGGCCAAGTATATTCGAGTCGAGTCTCTCAGAAACCCTCTCTTAATCTTTTTGTTTCTTTGTAAAAAGACGTTTCAAAAAAATTTCGCCCTTTAAGTATGTGGCATTTAAAGATATTATCGCGATTTTACATTGAATATTCCAAAAATTGATACTTTCCCGCTCAAAAACTTCAAAATTTGCAAGATTTTTCCATTTTTTCTCATTCAAAAATGTGTAGAAAATGAATTTTATAAGATTGATCACAATAATTCTTTTTTTTAGACAGCTTCGATTCGTCCACACGCAGTGGCGGCAGTTTTACGCGATGTGACATTGACGGAAGAAGCGTACGCGAGTTTTATCGAATTGCAGGACAAATTGCATCAAAATTTGTGTCGAAAACGTACACTTGTGGCCATTGGAACGCACGATTTGGATTCGGTGCATGGTCCGTTCACCTACACGGCCAAACCCCCGCAGGAGATCCGATTCGTGCCACTCAATCAAACAGAATCTATGACGGCTGTGGAATTGATGAAGTTTTATGCGGTAAGCACGGGCTTGGTCTTAAAGGCGACGTGGAATAGAGTCGATGTGGGAATATTGAAAAAAGAATATGATATTCGGATTGAGCACCCACGTTTTAGTGGGAGAGCTGGTATCCCAATTATTTTAGAGCATGGTACCCCCTTTGGAATCAGAAATTTCTATTCTTAATGGTGCTGGAAGTCCAGAATTTCTACTGCTTGGATGCTGAATTTGAATATCATATTCTTTTTACAATGCTCTGACATTGATTCTAGAGTGCACTCCATCTTTTAGGGGGGAGCGGTCACTCCTGCGGCCAATCAAGTCTTCCAACTTGGTCCATGTTTGAAACATCACTTTGACGGGTGATGTGGCTCTGTGGGGGGGGGGGATTGTAGCACCCCTGTCCAATACATATATTGCTCCCACCAATCGTAGGTGCTAGTTACTGGCTGATGCCTGATCGATCGATTGATTTGGTGATCAGTCGTTTATATGGATTGATCTTGACAATCGATTAATAGTGGCTGGATTTTGTGATAAGCTTGTCAATCAATCGATTGGGGTGGTGACTACAAGATGATCGATCGATTGATTTGGTGATCAGTCGTTTATATGGATTGATCTTGACAATCGATTAATAGTGGCTGGATTTTGTGATAAGCTTGTCAATCAATCGATTGTGGTGGTGATTACAATATGATCGATCGATTGAGTATCGGCATAGTTAGGTGCCCAGATTAGTGCACTGTCAAATTTACATGTATGATAGGGCGCAAGAATTTATGCAAAATTTATTGGCATCAGCTTCTTGGTTTTTTCGACTTCTTAGAGGGGCGAAAAAAGGGCGGATTCTGGGCCTAATTTGCATAAAAAATTACCAAAATTAGAATTCGCATCATGGGTCCCGCGTGCCCATGTAGGACCCCCACCCAGCTTGGGGGAAGGGTGGTCCATATTTTAGCGATGAGTGTATAAACTCTGTGTTTCAATAGGTTTGACGCTAGTTGCTAAATGCAATACCAGACTGAGTGCAGTGGAAGTGAGGGGTGGGTGACAAGTGAATGTGCATTTGTTCCAGGACAGTCACCTTCGTCATTACTTGCCCATAATCGAGGCCAGTGCAGTCTATCCGGTCATCTACGACGCGAATGGGGAAGTGCTGTCCATGCCGCCCATAATCAATGGCGATCGATCCAAGCTGACCACCAAGACGAGGAATATTCTGATCGAGTGCACAGCTACCGATTTGACCAAAGCCAAGGTGGTGTTGGACACGTTGGTCACCATATTCAGTCAATATTGCCAACGACAATTCTTGGTCGAACCTGTCGAAGTCGTTCAAGCTGATGGCACTGTCGTGGTGTATCCGGTAAGAAATAAGTTATTGATTGACTGCTGATCAATCGATTTCTTGGTTGGTGATCATAATTATCGATAGATAGTGATGGAATTTTTTATCAGGTGGCAGTCAACCGATTAGGTGATGATTGAGAGCTAGTTGATTCATTGGGACTGCTTATAAGACTGATTGATCGATTACGATGACCAATCGATTTATTAGATTAGAGATAGTGATTATCGATTTATAGTGAATGAATTTTGTGGTAAATGGGTCAGTCAGTTGATTCGTTGTGGTTATCAGGGGATTGATCAGTTTTAATCATGATTATGAAATGATCGATCGATTGGGATGATGCCCAGTCGATTTCGTGGATTGATGCTCGTCACTATCGACTGAAAGTGATTGAGTTTTTTAGCAGTAAGGCAGTCTATCGATCGGGGTTGTGATTATCAGATGATTGATCTGTTGACTCTCGGCTGATCGATCGATCGGGACTATGATCATACAGTAAAACTGATTGATCAATAACGATGATCAATCGATTTCCTAGATTGGAGATGGTGATTATCGATTTATAGCGGCTGAATTTTGTGTAAATGGGTCGGTCATTTCATTAGTGGTGATTATCATGTGATGGAGCAGTTCCAATAAGGATTATAAACTGATCGATCGATTGAACCAATGATCGAAATCTGATCCATGCTGTCGCCAATCAACTGTTTATCATTGTGCAGTATCAGTCGATCAATCAATAAATCGATTGTCCTGTTCTTAATCGATTACTCAATTTATCAGTCACTGTAGTTATGGCGGTTTATAGATGGCTGTTTGGTCCATCTGTGAGGCCAGTGATGATGGCCGCCCATAGAATGGGAGACAATCACAAGTGTTTCCTCTGTCTTTTAGGAATTACGCTATTGGAATATGAATATTTCAATTGCCGAAATCAACAGCAAAGTTGGTGTCAAGTAAGTTTTTATCGCTCAATTGAGAATTGTGAGCTAATCGATGGTTTTGTTTCTAGTTTATCGCGGGATGAAATGGTGAAGTCATTGCACAAGATGTGTTTGGGTGTGCACGAGGAGTATGGTGGTTGTGCGAGGGACGACTCGACGTTGACCATTTGCATACCCCCCACACGGCACGATATCCTGCACGCCTGCGATATTGTGGAGGATGTGGCTGTGGCCTATGGTTTTAATAACATCCAAATGCAATTACCACCAACTGCAACTGTGGCCAGGCAATTGCCCTTGAATAAGCTGACTGATTTGTTACGACAGGAAATTGTGGCGGCTGGATTCACGGAGGCGTTGACTTTCGCGTTGGTGAGTTAAAGGGTGCCAAGGTGGGCGTTGGTTAGAGTACACCACCGCTTGTATGGGCATTTGGCATTCACATGTGTTTATGTGGGTACTACTCGTTTGTCACTGTATTTTACACATGCACGCGAAAATGTGCCTGAAACTGTATTTTACGCATGCATACATGCAAGAATCTGCTGTCTGAAACTGTATTTTACACATGTATGCATGCAAGAATCTGCTGTCTGAAACTGTATTTTACGCATGCATACATGCAAGAATCTGTTGTCTGAAACTATTTCAGACATGCATGCATGCAAGAATATGTTGCTGAAACTGTATTTTACACATGCATGCATGCAAGCATCTGCTATCTGAAACTGTATTTTGCACATGTATGCATGCAAGAATCTGCTGTCTGAAACTGTATTTTACGCATGCATACATGCAAGAATCTGTTGTCTGAAACTGTATTTCAGACATGCATGCATGCAAGAATATGTTGCTGAAACTGTATTTTACACATGCATGCATGCAAGCATCTGCTATCTGAAACTGTATTTTGCACATGTATGCATGCAAGAATCTGCTGTCTGAAACTGTATTTTACGCATGCATACATGCAAGAATTTGTTGCTGAAACTGTATTTTACACATGCATGCATGCAAGAATATGTTGCTGAAACTGTATTTTACACATGCATGCATGCAAGCATCTGCTATCTGAAACTGTATTTTGCACATGTATGCATGCAAGAATCTGCTGTCTGAAACTGTATTTTACGCATGCATACATGCAAGAATCTGCTGTCTGAAACTGTATTTTACACATGTATGCATGCAAGAATCTGCTGTCTGAAACTGTATTTTACGCATGCATACATGCAAGAATCTGTTGTCTGAAACTATTTCAGACATGCATGCATGCAAGAATATGTTGCTGAAACTGTATTTTACACATGCATGCATGCAAGCATCTGCTATCTGAAACTGTATTTTGCACATGTATGCATGCAAGAATCTGCTGTCTGAAACTGTATTTTACGCATGCATACATGCAAGAATCTGTTGTCTGAAACTGTATTTCAGACATGCATGCATGCAAGAATATGTTGCTGAAACTGTATTTTACACATGCATGCATGCAAGCATCTGCTATCTGAAACTGTATTTTGCACATGTATGCATGCAAGAATCTGCTGTCTGAAACTGTATTTTACGCATGCATACATGCAAGAATCTGTTGTCTGAAACTGTATTTCAGACATGCATGCATGCAAGAATATGTTGCTGAAACTGTATTTTACACATGCATGCATGCAAGCATCTGCTATCTGAAACTGTATTTTGCACATGTATGCATGCAAGAATCTGCTATCTGAAACTGTATTTTACGCATGCATACATGCAAGAATCTGCTGTCTGAAACTGTATTTTACGCATGCATACATGCAAGAATTTGTTGCTGAAACTGTATTTTACACATGCATGCATGCAAGCATCTGCTATCTGAAACTGTATTTTGCACATGTATGCATGCAAGAATCTGCTGTCTGAAACTGTATTTTACGCATGCATACATGCAAGAATCTGTTGTCTGAAACTGTATTTCAGACATGCATGCATGCAAGAATATGTTGCTGAAACTGTATTTTACACATGCATGCATGCAAGCATCTGCTATCTGAAACTGTATTTTGCACATGTATGCATGCAAGAATCTGCTGTCTGAAACTGTATTTTACGCATGCATACATGCAAGAATCTGTTGTCTGAAACTGTATTTCAGACATGCATGCATGCAAGAATATGTTGCTGAAACTGTATTTTACACATGCATGCATGCAAGCATCTGCTATCTGAAACTGTATTTTGCACATGTATGCATGCAAGAATCTGCTGTCTGAAACTGTATTTTACGCATGCATACATGCAAGAATTTGTTGCTGAAACTGTATTTTACACATGCATGCATGCAAGCATCTGCTATCTGAAACTGTATTTTGCACATGTATGCATGCAAGAATCTGCTATCTGAAACTGTATTTTGCACATGTATGCATGCAAGAATCTGCTGTCTGAAACTGTATTTTGCACATGTATGCATGCAAGAATCTGCTGTCTGAAACTGTATTTTACGCATGCATACATGCAAGAATTTGTTGCTGAAACTATATTTCACGCATCCATGCAACAATCTGCTGTCTGAATCTTTATTTCACGCAGGCGTTCGAGAATGTGTCTTTTTGAATCCTTAGGTGCTATGATGTGTTCGATATTATCTGATGATTTTCTTAAAATTTTAGTGCAGTCGTGATGATATTTCGGTCAAATTACGTCAACCAGATGGCGTTGATGGGGCAGTGAAAATTACGAATCCGAAGACGTTGGAGTTCCAAGTGGTCCGCACGACTCTGCTGCCTGGTATATTGAAGACGATCAGTTACAACAAGGACATGCCCTTGCCCTTGCGGCTGTTCGAGATACAAGACGTGGTGAATAAGGATTCGTCCATGGGTAAAATGGGAGGTGGGGTAGTGGAGTGGAGGATTGATGGCTGGTTGTTGCAGACGTTGGATCGAAGAATCGGCGTCAATTTTGTGCAGTTTATTACGGCAAGACGTCGGGATTTGAAATAATACATGGACTGTTGGATCGAGTCATGCAGTTGTTGGGCATCCCGATGGACACCAAGTCGGCCAGTGGTTACTGCATTCGTGCGTGTGATGGTGAGGGGGCACGGTCATTGTCTGATGTGGGGGGGGGGGGATAAGTGCAGTGAGAGTGAGGGGTCCCTCCCTGGTCATGGCGAGATGGCATGGGGCAAGTGTGCTAGGCGTCTGCCTGCCTATCTGGGGGTCCCAGGTTCGAGCCCCAGCCAAGGCAACGAATTTGTTCTTTGTCTTTTGAAACCTTAGGTGAGTCTTGCACATTTATCTTTGGCAGCCTGGGTCATGGCCTAGCGGTTAGAGCATCTGTCTCTCGCCCTTGCGTGGGAGGGTTCGAATCCCGCCCAGGTAAAAATGATTGTCAATTTATGTGTTCCTTAGCCCTCAAGTGCGCTGTTCAGTACTTGGATAACGTTTGACATGGCATGACCTATCGGCTCGAAACGTTCGAAAAGCGAGTGAAGAAGTAGGGACCAGTTGGGGGGGGGGGGGTCGGACTGCTGTGGCCTTAAATGGTTTGAGCCAAAGTGCAAAATAGCGTTGGCTTGGTACTTTTTGCGGCCTCACTAAGGGTTTTTATTGATGTCGTGAGACAGCAAGATTTTAAAAAAACAAAATGGTTTGGAATATTCAAATTAAAAAATGCGGGAAAAATTTGCATATTGTCTGCTGAGGGTCAACTAGCGAGTATCTTTTCAGATGCGACCTATTTCGAAGGTCGGTGTGCGAGTGTACGAGGACCAGGCGATGTGGAGTTGGGTCGTTTGGGCGTCATCCATCCTGAGGTGTTGAAGGCATTTGAGTTGACGATGCCGTGTTCTGCACTCGAGATCACGATCGAACCGTTTTTGTGAAAGTGATTGGTGGAATGAGTTTTTTTGTGGATTTGAGGAAAGGCTTATGGTGGATGTGGTTGATGGGAGGATGGGGCTTTGCCAGGGCGGGGTTGCAAAGGACCATATGCTTGCACATACTGTAAAATGGGTCCAGGGGGGTTGAAGGTGACTCCGAAGGCATGAGTCTCGCGAAATGCATGATTTACACCTGCTGAATGGTGGTTGTAGTGGGAACTAGCGACGGTATTGCTGGTGCGGGGTTCGAATCCCACGGGGGGAATTTGCTATTTAATTTTAAGAAATTTCTTCCATCTAAAATTTTAGAAATGTCTACGTGCTTTTTTAAAAAAAATCAAATTAAAAATGGCGGGAAAATTTTGAACCTCGAAGTCCCTTTGGATTGTGCCCGTATTAGTACAAAGGGCTGGTCACAGGGTTGCCTTGTTGGTTAGATAAGCAGTCAGCATATGACCACAAGATCCTAGCTGGCGGTCACAGTGTCGCAGCGGTAACTACTCTGTAGCTGCAAGCTGAGGTTGGCTCAGGTTCAACTCCCAGTCGGGGCGGTTGTTTTTTGAACCAAACTGTCTCTGCATTTCAGACATTTGTAACTCAGTTTGTTTCATCGCCCCCCCCCCCCCCCCGAGCCTCACTCGTGCTGGCTGCCTTAGCAGAACGGGCTGTGCTCGAGTGAGTCAAAAATAAACAGTCGCTGGTTCTGGTTGTGGATAGATAAACACGAAATTCGTTGCGCAGAGTTGGCAGAAGCTGTTCGAGCTAGAGCATGGCGTTGTTGGCAGGCAGTAAAGTACAGGTGCAGTGTCACAGGCCATGCGCACCCCAATGGGTCCCTGGTAAGTCTAGATTTAAAGGGGGGAAATTACTCGCTAGAAACTCATCTTCTAGTGAAAATTCGAATTCAAAAAATGGCGGGAAACTGTGATTGTTGAGTAACAGGCGATCTCGTGCCTGAGTTGAAGTACAGAGCGTGTGACGAGTCCAGGCGCAAGGCACAGCCTTACATGGCCACAGTGTTTGCCTCTCGTCTAGTGGGGGGGGGGGGGGATCGGATTGCGCATATTTTCCATGCCGAATATGGACGGCCAGGTGGCGGGGTTGCCAGGCGACAAGGACTCGCCAATTCGAAGAGTGTGCCTAGCGCCTACTATCGACCCATGTTGGTCTTTGTCATTTTCGTTGTGTACCAGTCGTCTTAAAATCGAAACACCGGTTTTTCTAATGCGGACACGGCGTGCTGACGAGCAGCGAGGCCAGTCATCTGAACTGGACTCGTATAAGTTGGGTGAGGAGATGGAGGCGAGGATGGGGCACGAGTACGAGGATGCCCAGACCAAGGAGTCGAGTTCCATCTACGACAGGATATTCCCACTCAGGTAAGCCCAATCACATTCACTTGCAGTCCATATGCCAGTCGAGTGTCAGGTTGTTCATATGGACAGCCAACTTGTCGATGAGTCTGACCCTAAAGGGCTGGGATTTCCAAAAATACTTGGTGGAACTGAGATTTGAACCATGGACCTCTAGGATATTAGAGCATGTGATGTATATGAATTGTGTGCGCCACACCCTGCATTAGTGTCCATTCTGCCCATATGCCAGTCAAAAATGCTAGGCTTCATATGGACGCTATTTTGTACGTTCAAGTTCAAGCTTTACTGCGACCCATAGCAGCACGAGTGCACCTACTAGGGCACACACAAGCCTGACCGTGAAGGACTGGGGTTAAGAGGGTGTCACGCTTTTCAAAAACGTTTGGTGGAACTGGGATTTGAACCGTAGACCTCCAGGCTGATAGTGCATGTGATGAATATGAAGCCTTCCCACATGCCTCTGGCCCTATAGACCATTTTAAAGGATTAGTAAATTACACAATTTAAATTTCCCGCTGCAAGCCGCATATAACAGTTTTACAATTATTAAATTTCATCACTTCAAAGCTTTTGCGCAGTGCGTCCCGCTCTTAAGCTTTTAAAAACAGAATAGCAACATATCACTTTTTGAAAAAAACCAATCTGAAACCCATGGAAACGGTCAACTGAAAATTTCTGTCAATACAACTAGCGCACAGGCTTCAAAGTGAGACTCATCAAAATTGTCATAAGCGGCTTGGAGCGGGAAATTTAAATTTTGCCATGTATGAAGCCTGTGAAATAATTTATAGCGTATGCTGTATTGAGCCATATCCTAGCAGTGTGTAAGAAGAAAAGGGGCCTGTAGGATTTGAACCAGGGACCTCCAAGTTGTCAGTGCTGGACCTCAGCGTGACGATTCTGAGTTTCTCCAGCAGCTACTCCTGCTCGCATGGATTATTCTGCCCCTTGATCGAATACTTGACAGGATAGCAGAACGGCCTCGGAATCGAATAGATGTGATGTCAATCCCGCTTTTTGCTCTAGAGCTACAGGATTTCATAGCGCCTGAAGGGGGGGGTTCAAGTCAGGTACAGAGCAGAATAACCCCTGGAATTATTGGTGATGGTATCCAATGCTCGTTGTCAATGTCTGCTCGCAACACTGGCTCTGACTGAGTTTCGTTTGTCATAGGTTTCCGATGATGGCCATTGGGGCCATAGTGTCCCTGGTCGGTCTGGGCATGTTCATTGGCGGATTCGCTGGCTTGGTGGCTGATATGGATGTGAAAATTAGACGAACCGGTGCTCCGAATATTGGGTGAGTAGCTGTGATAAGATGGGCACAAAAAGTGTTGGCTTGAGTGGGATTCGAACCCGCCCCAGTAGGATTACCGAAACCACTAATGACATCGGCTAGTATCAAGTCTCTCTGCATTGCACCCAATCCCATGTTATTAGCATCCTTTTTCAGACCACTTAATTACAATTACGTCCACTTGCTTTTTCATGCGAAGTGGATACAAAAGATTGCTGCACAAGTGGCTGGGGTGATAACATTGTCATTAGTGGGTGCTGCACGCCTTCTCAGCATCCCAGGATTTAATTGGTCAGGCGAAAGCTAACTTTTTTACGGTCTATTGATAAAACTGATCACGAACCTAGGGGCCCTTCTGACTCTGTTATTTAGGAACTTTCACAATCCTTGTTTCATCATGTGGCTCAGCCATCCTCCATCACCTAACTGATTTTCTTGTCATTGATCACTTATCTGCACATCACTGATTATTAATCCTGATAGCTGCGGCTTATCACTTATTACTTGTCTGATCAGTGGCCATTAATTAGTTATTAATTACCAGCACCTAAATATCGATCACTGAGCAGTAACTGATAATCAGTGGATGCATCAAACGTTTTTGCTTTTAAATGATCAATTATCACCGATAACAGAAGTGGCAACAGGTCACCGATGATTGAGGATCTAATAAGTCATTACTTCACTATTTATTTATCGATAACCCATGCCTCATGTCTGATCTTCGATTACTGATTACTGGTCATGATAACTGATCGTTGATGACTGATAGTTTCCTGATCGATACCCTCTGACAACTGATGTTGTATAACAGATTACCTATGATCATCTGATCAGATTCAAGATCATTGACCTATAATCCAGGCCATGTGTCTTCGATCACTACAGTAATCATTAATCAATAATTTTGACCATCAGTTATCAGTGATCAACGATGAGTGATAATGTTCTGATCGATAACCTTTGATAATTAAGTGATAAAAGAGATCATCGATAATCTGATCAGTCATTGTTCAAAGATCACTGATCAATAATCCAGGCCACATGTCTCAGATTTTTGATTACCGATCACTGATCATTGAACGATGATAATGTTCTGATCAATTATCACTGATAACAAATGTGATAACAGGTCATTGATGATCGCCGATTAGATCAGTCGTCACTTCACTGATCACTAATCCATAATCCCAGCCGCTTGTCTGATCTTTGATTAATGATCATCAATGATTGTGCCTTCAGTGATCGTTGATGAGTGATGAGTGATAATGTTCTGATCATTTATCACTAAAAACAGGCAACCCATGATCACTGATCTGATCTGATCAGTTTACTACTTCACTGATCACTTATCAATAATCAGGAATCAACTCTTCTATACCTACTGCGGGACACCACCAATGACCTCTTCATTTTCAGCTACCTGTTGATGCTGGTCGTGTCAGTGGTGGTCATGGTCGGTGGTGGTGTCAGTTTGTTCTGCGGTTGTGGTGCTATTCGATATAGGAAGAGAATGACCGAAATGAGAGAAGGCAAGAAGGACAAGTACAAGGCCAAATCAACATCGCCTATGAAACCAGGACTGGCATCCAGTGGGTCGAGGTCCACCTTGGCATTTTCAAGTGCCCAGACCAGGACCTATGAGCCGAATGGCGATGTGACATACACAGTCACCTATCAGTACAGGGGACCACCACCAGCAGAAATCAAGTGAGTCATAGCCCAGTACAGCGCTGAATGTTTTACGCAAGGGTTCGATTCCTGGTGGGTCCACCTGTTTTAGTTTTTAGAATTGGTAGAGTAATTTCTTCATGCAGAGTAGTGTTACTTGTTCAGCGGCGCTTCTGGGATGGAGACTAGAGGCAGCAGGACATCCACTGTGTGTCTGTCATAAACATCCCCTTCATTCTAGTGGCATCCCGGCATACCCGGCTCCACCGCCCGACGTGTCGCCGACATTGAAAATCGATCCTAATTCAATCAAATCCACCCCTGGTCAACACAAACTAAAATTAAAGCCAGTCGTTCAACAACGTCCCCACTTAGCCGCCCAGCCTTGTACGGAGAGTAGGGAAATGGCATTGGCCAATGTGCCGCGCAAATTGGTATTGATTAAAAGGGTTTGACAAATGTGGCTGCATGATAGGATCTCTCGGGGCATGGAACTGCCATTGCTTGTATGGTGCTCATTGTGCAATGTACATGGGAATGTGGCGTGCAATAAATGACGTAGCTGTTTGTGTCGTCTATCTGGGTGGGCTGGTCTGTCTTGCTAGCTATGGGTACAAGCATGGCCATGTCAGTGCTGGTGCAGTGGCTCGACCTTGATCGGTGTCGCGTGAGTGCCTGGGTTCAATTCCTGGTGGGTGCTTATGATTTGTGAGCCCCAGCTGATCTTGCAGGCCGCCATGGGTGACATCTGGGACCGACGGCACTGCGGAGAGGTCTCTGCAGTCGTTCGGCCTTAGTTTGTGCATAGGACAAAAGCCTGGGTACTTTGAACTATGAACCTTTGCTGATTTTGCAATCTGAGCCATGGGTGACATCTAGGGCTGTAGAGGCACTGAGGGGAGGTCCCTCCAGCATGATTTCACATAGATTACACTGTAATGGCACCAGATAGTCTGCCTGGATGCTTTGGTTGTGGGTGTACTCACTGTGGAAGGCCATGCTTGAATGGTAGCTGTACCATTGGGCCAATAGCGTATGGTATGCGCAGGCTGTAACGTTCCGCCAGGTCAGCAGAGTTTTTACTGTAGCCTATGGCGTATGCTCAGCGTATTGTACTCTGTCGCTGCCAGCGGCCTGACCTAGCTGTCAAAGAAAGAAGGAATGAACTTTATGTGTCCAGTCAAGGGTTGCGGGCCCCATATGCACCTATTGTGTGTTCCAGCCATGTGTACTGTGTGCTGTCAGAAGGGGCTTGATTTGTGGGCGCAACCTGTCACTGACTAGCGGTTGACCAATCGGTTCTATTGAATGCTGCTGGACAAGATCACAGTGCAAAGTGACCCGTTTATGCTTGGTGGCATAACATACGCTTATGTTACCATTGACCTGGCTGCACAAACAGGCCCCTACTAAGCCTTACTAGGCCTGTAACTGTCAATTATTGTAAACACTACAGTGTGCCAGCTATCTGGCAGTGAGCTACAGTAAGCTCAATCATAGGCTTCAATGGGGACTTCTCTGGTCAGCAGTCGAATACGGGTGGCCACTTTCATTGGTTTGCGCCAGTCGTAAGTGGGCGGGTAAACCACAGCTTCCTTTTCGGTCAGTCCGTTTCCACCTTCGTTGTCCTGACCCATGGTACCCACTACGGGCATGCTACCCATGCGACCACCCAGTCGCTTTCGTTTTGGATTGCCAGGAGTCATGCAGTTGGTTGTCTTGGGGTTGCATCTGAAGAGATATCTTGCATGGAAGGCAGTTCAGTGGCTGCACTGGCACCAGTCACGATGACTTCTGCCCCCATTGAACATTCGGGGGCCTACCCCCTGGTGCCCTCCAGTACCCCCAGGGGTACCCTACACCCTATCCCCGCAACATACGTCGAGCAAACGCAGCTCTCCGCTTCAGTGAACACGTATCGTCTGGCTTCCATGCCAGCACCTGGATCGCAGTTGGACAGCGTGACCACGCGTTGTTTGGCCTGTCCAAAATTGCACACCTGTTGCGATCCAGCCATGTGCGGGAACATGTACGTGCCGAACTGAAACGGTAATCGTCAGTGTTAAGTTTGGTAGGGCGGGTGCGTGCAGTCCTGCCAGACCTGCAGTAATTATCCGCAGCCCCAGTGGGATTTGGGGAATGGGTGTGAGGCATGGACTAGTCTCTCCAGCCTCAAGTCAGGTGTTTCCTGAACCAGTGCACTGATATTGGGGCAGTTACATGGGGAGTGGAGTCGAGACTCTTCTTCTGGCCCATGAATCGTGATGGCTCCTATCTACAGGGATTAGCTAGTAGAGATTTACACCAGTCAGCCAAAGTCTTGCGGCCTACGTGGCTGAAACATGACGCTGATGGGTGACGTTCACAGCTGCTCGTTCCAGATTGCCAGGCTAGCTTAAAAAACACCTCATAGGAGCCTAGCGGAGTTCTCCTTTACCACTCTCCCAGGTATCTTTTCTCAGAAGCCCTTAGGCTTTCTGATGAGTTATAGTCTTGCGACCTGGTCTGTGGCTGAAACATCATCCCGACGGGTGACATTCACAGCTGCTCTTTCTTGCAGAGGAGGAATTGCCACGCTAGCTTTTAATAAGAGACCTCATGGGAACTCAGGGTAGTTCTCCCAAGCCCATTTTCTCAGAAGCCCCCAGGCTCTCTGAGGAGACCTGTCTTTATGACATTGCCCAGTTGGTCCTGCCATCATTTGTGACCACAGATCCCGCTTTAGGATCCCACAGATCCCATTTTAGGATCCCACAGATCCCACTTTAGGATCCCACAGATCCCACTTTAGGATCCCACAGATCCCACTTTAGGATCCCACAGATCCCACTTTAGGATCCCACAGATCCCACTTTAGGATCTTGCCTCCTCCCAAACTGACCTTTCTTTGGCCCAACCTGAGAGAACACGATCAGAAGTGCACTCTCACCTCATTCGATTCGCACCGTCCGAAACAAGCCAATGTGCTGATTTTCTGCCTGCACGTCAGCCCGTTCTTATCCACACCGACAGCAGTGAAATTCAATTCTCTTAGCTGGCATTGCGATTGGGCGTTGTTGAATGGGACCAGGGCCAGCAAAGCAACCTGTACTAGCAGACTGAGCATGATTCTATCCTTGCTTCTTCTTCAATGACCGCCTTTATAAATGAGAAGCTCGGACACACTTTCTAGGGTCAAAAGTGATTAATGAGAAGTCAGCTAAATCAAAGCTTAGAGCTTAAGTTTTTCGACGAAAAGATAAAGGAAATATGTGATTTTGACAAAGTCTTGAATATAAGTCGATGGGAAAAGAGAAGACGAATGCCAAGCAGCGATAAGAGCCTTAGCTTATGAGACGACCTACCCGTGAGTAGATGGCAGCCAAAGTTTTTACAAGGTTTCTTTGCTTAAGATTTGTCATATTTCAAAATGGCACACAGGAAAATCCTTTTTCGTCTTTTCATCGACGCCTGACCGGATCGGCATTAGTGCATATTTGAAAAGGTCGGCTCCCGTTTCCACCCTAATTCATCATCCGCCAGATGAGACGATGGGCAAATGGACAAGTACCCTGGCGTGATACATGCTGGGTAGAGTGCACTGAAGATGGGGCTGGAGAGAAGGCCACAAAGCAGGTCTCATCGAATCGTGTGTCGGACATTTGTAAATTGATTCTATGGACTGGAAAGAGAATGTCACGAAATAGAGTACAAATGTGCTAATATGACTGAAACCATGGAAACCTTCCTGACAAAGTCGAGGAATGACCACAGCAGAGAATATGCTGTGACGCACATCGAGTCATAACGAGGCACTGGTTCTGATTTCGTACAGATTTTTTGCTTGGATTATTTTACACTGCATTAGCTGTTGAAACTTTTGGAATAAATATGAATGTAGAGGAGAGGCACGCAAAACAGGGTTCTTACTTCTGTTATTTACAGCAGGCGAATCAGTAAGACCACATCAACAGTGGCAGATATGGCTGTTGCTGGGTCGCGCATGGGGTTCGAGCGAGGGCAACAGCGTCAGATGCAGCTTGGGTTTCTGGAATCAGATTCGACTTGGAAAGGGAAGAATCGATGTCAAATCCCAACAAAGAGAGTTGGCTTGTGGACTGCAGATTGTCACTGATGTCGCCAAGCACGCCTCATTTGCTCCCTCCTAGAGTTCCCTGTTGATTGTTTCCGTTAGCCGACAGGGAGCGTTGGGGGGGGGGGGGGCAGGGGGATAAATTGAGTACCCCGAGGACTTCAGTAGAAATGTAACCCTGGCGCGGCGACTGCTGCACAAAGACTGCGAGAGCCAACTGTAACTCTCGAGCCAGGTGCTGTAGAGAGTGGGAGGTTATTGATGTCCTCTGGCGGAAAGAATTGACGTTTCAGCCGCAGGTGAATCAGTGCCTTGATCTGCGTTGATATGCTGTTCTAGTATCGCCAACTTTGGTCAGCCTTTTCTCTCCTACGTCTGCTGGCTGGGGGTTCAATAGGCGTCACGGGATTATGGGGCCATCCATGCAGTTGTAAGTCCCTGTTGAAGACCAACCCCGGCAGCTAGTCCCAGCCAGTGTAAGGACGGCCTCTTCGTCTTGTCAAACTATGCAGGTGCTCTGTGGAATCTCAGATAAGTCTAATCAGATTCATGCCGCGCTAGCTGCCAAACCTGAAGCGATTCGATTGGTCAACAATGTGAAAGAGCGAGCGCCCACGACTAACGAGCCATCCCAGAATACAGGTCTCGACTTTCCGAGGCAACAATAGGGGCACATGTGATGATTACCCGAAAGAAATGATTACCCCAAGCCTCGAGGTTCGTTAGCAACTGGCAGCCACTGGCGCTTTCTGATCTCACGATAAGCCTCGCCTTTTTATAAGCCCGTTCACAATCCGAAGTATGAAATGCTAGAGCAACCCATGCTGACGTCTGCAATAGGCGTGTTTTGCCGGTGGGGAAGGTTGTGTATTTGGCTGCCTTGACTGGCCGCCTTATACACGGAGTAGTGTATTGGCTTGCCTTCGTTGGCCAGTCGTGATACGCTCCTCCAGGCGAGGCTGAAACCCGTTGGGTTGATGTCTCAGCCACCTACGACTAGGTGGCCTGCCTGGAGGTATTTTTGAGTTCATCCGCTCTCCGCGGTACCTTCTCCAATGTAAGGCCGTTCAGCCTGCTGCACGTCGCTGCACCGCTTCCAAAAGAAGATCCATTGAAAAAGACCATCGCACTCACACAGGCGCTTTTTCCCGCACTACTTATATACTGTGCTGCCAAATATACGGTACTTCTCTCCCTGGGGGCGAAACGGCGGAAGGGGGCGAAAAACGGGGCGAGCTGTCCGTAAACCGTGAACAGAAGCCAGAAGCGAGGATTTTTTGGTTTGACTCAGGGCAACTAGAACAGATAGCATTAGTGCGATACGATTTACGGACAGTTCGTATGTAACTTGCACCTTTCTGTGCTTGTGGCTCCTTCTCTGCCTGTCCACACAGAACGTGAATCACTTCAAAGTGTTCTGCCCTTCTTGGCATTAGATCAGAAGCCAACCCGGTCTAACCAGTTTTGGGTCGTTGGCCCGTCTGACGGGCCGGTGTCTCCTGCCCTTAGTTCACATTGGTTATTCCGTCCAGTGTGGTCGTGTCTAGCGTTCGACTGCTTACGCCCTCCATATTCCTGCTCGTGTATTTCCGCACGATCGATCTGTGGTGGGCGTGCGAGTTGGCATAGTGAACTGGTACGTTGCTATTATCTGGCTGTTGGGACCGCGCAGTGAGTGATTCGAACCCACAGAGAGCCCTGTAGACAACATCGTCCAACCAGGGACAGGAAGTCACAACTATGAACTCTCACTTTATCCACCCTCACTCATGTCATACTGTACTTTATCCATAGCCAAGCACAATAAGGGGGCACTCGCGGGCTAAGGAACACATAATTGACAATCATTTTGTATTGGGGCGGGAGTCGAACTCTCCCCTGTCTGTGCGCACCAAGCGCGAGCGGCAGACGCCTTAACCCGCTAGGCCACGACCCCGGTGTTCCGCTGCGCATGCGCTTTCGTTGCAGTCACAAACAGTCGTGGAAGGCGCATTGACGCTCTGACGCTGAAGCAAACAACGTCAAAGGAGCACGAGCTTCGTCTCCACGAGAATCAAATCCATTCTTGCATGATGTTAAATCTATGTACACTTGGACGATCACGATTGCCTGGCTGCGCCCTGAGTCTTGTATGCATCACCCAATTACAGTTAAAGGTTTGCTTTACCGCGCTTAATCGAATCGGGACAACACTGATTTGAGTCTCGGTCCACGGTCCAAAAAACCCCGGTCCACGATAGTGCACCTACATTCACAGCGTCATACATTCTAGCACTGAGCACGCTGCATCAGATCACCTGATCATCATTCTTGCAGTTCAGCGGCGAGTTCGGGTTCGACTGCGCGATGGCCTGCTTGAAGGTGGCCTGCTGGCGGACGGCCTGCTGACGGATGGCATGCTCGAGCCAGGACTCCCTCGTCCAGCCGATGGGCCATAGCGCGGTTTTGAGTCACGTGGTGGTGGACGACGGCGATCTGGAGCTGCGCGATGCACATGTTTTCGCATTGGACCTGCAGCGAGCCTCCGCCTCTTGGCATTGACGATGCAGACAACGATGATGACGAAGACGGCCAGCACAGCCAGCGATCCCAGACTGATAACGGCGATCATCCAAGGCTCCATGATCTGCTTCGACTCCGTGGTCGGAAACGGCGCCAGAATCCCATCCACAGTGACCGTTTGTCGTTTTGACGGAGTAGTCTTCACTGTGCCAGGAGTCAGATGCTGCGTTGTCTTGCTTGTCGGAGATGGCTCGACGTGGGACGCCTTGCTGTGTCGAGTAGATTTGCTTGTGGTCGAGGTGGTCGTTGAAGTCGAAGACGTACACGGCGGACCTGTGCAAGGACGCACATCGTACGGGCAGTACTTGTAGTCAGGGTAAATTTTTGATCGGATGGTTCCATTCATTTCGACTCCTTTACCACCGCACGTGGCATTGCATGGAATCCGCTCCGGGTCGTTTTTCTTTGCCTCGTCGCACTTCTCTTTGCAGTGATTGCTTCCATGCTTGCACTCGAATTTGATTTGGGATCCGTTGATGCAGAACTTTTCGAATCCTGGTTGTGATCTCTGAATTGTGTAGTTGACAAAATGCACGCATTCCAGCTCGCTGCTGAATTGGCAGTCGGTCCATTTCACCTCTAACTCGCACGAGTCGAAAAGTTCGACGATGCTTTTCTTGATCATGTCATACAAAGCGTCTTTCTCACTCGTCTGTTTGCCCCCAAATCGGACTTGATCAGAGAGTCGACCACTTTTTTCCTTCGTCGATTTTCTGCGCATGAAAGTTACCCAGCCAGTGCTCGACAACTCGCCGGGAAATGGATCCATACTATAGCCGGTATGCAACCAAATGTCGACTTGCTCAGCCACTTGATCGAACATTTTGTGCCATGACTCGGTGACGTTCGTGAAATAAAACTCAAAACAAACGGAGATCCATATGACGAGATCAGGGGCATTGGCACGATTCGAACTCAGCGATTCGAAGATGGGAGCCTGGTGCCGCAGGAAGTCGAGGGAAGGCTTTGGTTTCAATCTCTCCATTTTTAGGAGTCGTTCTCTCAACGTTGAGGTGAATTCCGCGTCGCTTGGAGAACGAAACTCGAACATTGTCTCGAATCGATCCTGCATGTTCGTGAACACCATCACAGCTATTTTCGTATCGAGGTTGATGTTTTGCAGAGCTTTCACGATCATATCCACAGTTTTGTATCGCTCATCCAAAGCTACATACCCTAGAGAGCGTTGGGAATGTGCGAACATGGTCGTTTGATCGATCACGATGCCCAAGTCGGCCATTTGCTTGACAGCATCAATGATTCGAGACGAACTGATGCGCAAGAGCAGAATCAGCCAGAAGCGAATTTGCATCTTCCTTCAGATCTTGAATGAAAGTTGATACTTGAGAGAAGTTGATGGGTTGATTGGACGAAGTGCTTCACCAAAGAGCGCGCGCACGACCACTCACCAGCAGCGAGCACAGCAAAATGAAGGGCTTCAGATTTTTCTGCGCAGTGCACCCCTGCTTCACACTGCCTTCAAAGAACTGATGATTGCATTCCGGTGGGATATTCAAACACATTTAAACAACATTTGCTCGGGTAGAGATTGAAGCACATGCCTGAAAACATCATGCTTGTGTTTCAATTGAGTGATCTCGGGCTACGATCTGGTGAATTTCCTGTGATATGTACCAAACATGGTGAAAGTAGGAAAGCCCCTGCCTGGCCCGAACTGATTTTGTTGAACGCTAGGTTTATAAACTGCAGTATTGCCCGCAAGAAGTGCATCCCTGCAAAGGTCCGCCGTGTACTGTACGTCTTTGAATTCTTCCACAACCACCACCACGGCCATAACAAAAACTACCCGGCCAATTGTGGATGGGGTTCGAGATCCGTCAGCGCCTAAAGAGTAGTGTTCCAATGACTTGGGTTTTTCACTGTCTGACCTGACCCTGACCTTGACCGACCCCTCAAAAAACTTCCTGACCGTGACCTTGACCGAAGCAAAAAACTTTCTGACCTGACCGTTGACCTGCAAGGAATTGTAAATTTTCTGGCTCTGACTTTGACATTGATCAGACAAAAAATTTTGCTTATAATCGGCACCAGCAACAAAGCATCTCTGTGTTTGCAATTTTACCAAGAAATTTCACTACAGCTGACAATGTTCTGGCATTACGTGAAATTCCACGGGCACTCCAAGAAACTGAATCTTTATCAAGCTCAAAAATATATGCAAAGCTGTTTTCACGGCTTTTGGAAAACTAGAGAAGCTGACTTCCATTGAAAATCAAAGATAAATCTCATTCGTTATACGTCAATTCCTGCTCAAACTGCCTGCTGCATGATCGATTTCTTTCCGCCGTAATCCAAGAAAAAGCGCCTGGCTGGAATTGGCTGGTAAGCCAGAATACCTCGCTCGAATGACACCAGGTTTGGATATGAACGAGTGGGAAGAGATAGGGATGGCTAGGCCACGGATGAATGGCATTCGCAAGCACAGACGCTGGCACACAGTAGTCTATGCAGCTGGGCTCGTAGGGGACTGGACGAGTAAGACAACTGCAATAGCACCAGACTCACAATCAGCAGGGGCCAGTTTCAGAGTACGAATTGAGGGCACTATTAGACAGCAACTTGGGACAACGCTGAGACAATTTAGGACGTGCCACAATAGCTGTTCTAGGGGTGTCTAATCCGTAGATTTAGTCACGTCCAAGGACAATATTGTTTCACGAAAGGATGACTTGAGACATTTTAGCAGACAACAAAATCTAACGCGGGAAATACATCTGTACGTGTAAGCTGGGCACCCATTACTGGTCCAAGTTTGCTGCGCGATTGTATCTCAATATTGTTACTACGTCACGAGGATGCCTTGGCTGAGCCAGGCTGGTCCACATTTTATAAGCCCTGTAACCGTGCCTAATTGGGTTTTATTTTATAAGGTTTACCATGGGTTTAACGATTTGGGAATCCACGTTTTATGCACATTATCTGACCATCATGTCAGCAGACTGCGCGAAGCACATCATTTGTTTTTTCCAAGTCATAATTTGGAGTCCACAGAGCTTTATGTTTTGTGCGACTGTTTTACGGGATTCTTTCCCATGGGATTATGCTTGCTAGTGACTCTAACACGCGTACAAGTTTTAATTAATACTGTGTCCCCCCTCCCCTGTCAAGTGCATGTATTTGCTTGGGTAAGGAAGGAGTAAAATGATGATGATGGCATTCTGTCGTCCCTTTTTGGCCTCAATGGTTAAAAAGACCGACAGAATTTTAGTTCAGCTGAAAAAGCACCATTGTTACGGCTCGAGACAGATAACGCAAAATGCCACGATCTCAAGACGCCCAAAAAGTTGCTCTACAAAGCAGGTGATAAACTGGCATGAGGTAATTTGAGTGCGCCTCCAAATTCGATTTTTGAACTTCTTCGTAGAAAGATCAGCTCAAAATTGCCATAGATCAAGAGACATTGCCCTGCGCCTGACAGCGCTTCTGGGAAATAAAGACACCTGGGAGTGTCTTAAGACATGGTCGAGGTCGCCCTAAACTTACTGTATGACTGCCTGGTGTCCTCGGGTGGGTCACCAAGCTGATTGTGAAATGACTTAGGACTGTCCCAGAATTTAGGACAAGCCTTGAGATTTAGAATTGTAAAACTGCCCTCAGATCTCCACGCAGGAAGGCGGGAGCTTGAAATGTTTTTTACCTAAATTTCACTAAATTCACTTTCTTTCGCTGTCAGAATACTCTGACCGGGTGCAAGAAATTCTGACCTGACCCTGACCTTGACCAGACCTTAAAAAATTTTCTGACCTTGACCCTGACTTTGACCAAGGGTCGGTCAATCGGGGTTTTGACAGAATTCTAACCTTGACCTTGAGGTCATTTCTAAAACTACTATGTACAGAGTCGAAGGAGACCATGGAACCCATGGCTTAGGCTGACTCGAGTAGGTGAATGGCTCATATGGTGAATTTTTTTGGGAGTGAGGATTTTCTATTTTTAGTAATTCGGATAAATATGTGCCGGAAAGCTTTTTATTGTAAAAACATAAACAATGTGTGCGCCAGAAGCTTTTTATATGCCGCTTATATATGCTTGAGCCAGTGCACATAAACTGAAGTAACTCATGCTCCTTGTTCTCCCAATAAACCACTTACGGCCTCATTATAGTCGGTCACTTTCCTTTAGTGACTCGCGCCTGCACGCAAATCACGCGGATTCGCTACTTTTAGGCAATTTGTTCTCAAAATTCATAGCGATAACCCTAGTCGATGTCAGCAACTAGTTTGAGGAATCAAGTGTGCTCTATTAAGCAGATATATTTTCGAGGCGTGATTTTTCGTTTTCAGTTTTTACCAAAGTTTTTTCATGATAAAAAGAGAAAAATCTATCAAAAGGTTGATAATTGCAGTAAAAGCAAAGCAAAGACATCCAGTCGATAGAGCATGTTTTTCTCCATCAAAATGTCGCTGACATGAACCCTCGTTTTCGCTGAAAATTGTGAGAAAAATTGGCCGAAAGCAATGATGGCGCAAAACGCATTTCGACAGGCGAATGTGCACTCAACTAGAATCAGCCCGTTTTTTTGCGTACTATGTTACGGATGACATACAGTACGTGTCTTCTTAATCGTACAAATCTTTAAATTCCCGCTTCTTTGTGTCGTGTTTTTTCAGGTTCGTTGATGACAGGATGGCGGGCGAGAGACAGGAAATAAATGTTTGACTTGGTCCGCTATCACTCAAGAAGAACGAGCCGAAAAATATTCTGCTGTGAGAAACCCTTAGAAAAACTCTCTTCTCGAGCATCGAACACAGATTAAGCCTAAGTCAACCTGGGCAACAAGGAGTCAACCTGAACTTTCTTGCCGCTGCAGTCGTTAGCCTGTACTGTGATCCTCAGGTACACAGGAACTGGCGGTAGATTCAAAAGTAAAATGCTGGAAATTCACGTTATCACGCGTCACGCGCACGTGAAGAGAAGCAAAGGTGATGGGTGATGGATCTTGGATGCGGCTGGCCAGTTCAGGATTTGGTGATCAATTCATGAACAGCTTGAGCTTAAGCTTGATGCTTGCTTAAAATGGTTCGATCGAGAAAAGCGTAATTGGGCAAACAAGGGCAGACATTGACCATTGCCCCATGTTTTAGGTTGTAAATCAAGCGCACATCGGCACAAGATGAAATACTATGTCCATGGAGGAATATGCAGTCAGGGATGGCCCTTGGCAGTGCCAGGTGATTGAAGTTGGTGGTGGGGCAGCAGTGAAGAGTGCACATTTCCTGCGTTTTTTCCAGAGTTCAGTCCATGCTTATCAATTTGCCAGAAGCAGATCCGTGATTACTCATTAGATTCATTAGCGTCACGC
The DNA here is from genome assembly GCA_030248295.1 of Mesodorylaimus sp. YZB2_4. Classification (NCBI taxonomy): domain Eukaryota; kingdom Metazoa; phylum Nematoda; class Enoplea; order Dorylaimida; family Dorylaimidae; genus Mesodorylaimus; species Mesodorylaimus sp. YZB2_4. The sequence continues at coordinate 95,142 of JASANH010001452.1, forward strand.
ATTCTAGCACTAGCACACTGCACCAGATCATCTCAGCGTCATTCTTGCACTTCAGCGGCGCATTCGGTGTCGCCTATTTGATGGCCTCCTTGAAGCTCGCCCGCTTGAGGATCTCCTGTGTGCAGCTGGCCTGCTTGTGGAGGGCCTCCTTGGACTTTGCCTGTTGGTTGCTGGCCTACCCGTAGAAGGCCTGCTGAAGGACAGCCTGCTTGAAGCTGGCATGCTGGTGGATGTCATGTTGGTGGATAGCCTGCTCGAGTCAGGATCCCCTCGTCCCATCGATCGGCCGTAGCGTGGCTTGGAGTCACGCGGTGGTGGACGATGGCGATCTGGAGTTGCACGATGCACATGTTTTCGATTTAGACTTGAAGCACGCGTACGCCTCCTGGCATTGACGATGCAGACAACGATGATGACAAAGACGGTCAGCACAGCCAGCGAACCCAGACTGATGATGGCAATCATCAACGGCTCCATGGTCTCCTTCGACTCTGTAGGCACTGACTGATCTCGAACCCCATCCACAATTGGCCGGGTAGTTTTCATTATGGTCCTGGTGGTCGTTGTGGAAGAATTCAAAGACGTACACGGCGGACCTTTGCAGGGATGCATTTCTTGCGGGCAATGCTTGAAGTCAGGGTAAAGTTTTGCCTTGGCGGTTCCAAGAAATTTGACCCCTTCACCACCGCACGTAGCATTGCATGGAGTACAATCCGGTTCAGTCTTTTTTGCATTATCGCACATTTGTTGGCAGTAATTCTTTTCATGGTTGCACTCATATTTGATTTGCGATCCGTATATGCAAAACTTTTCGAATCCAGGATGTGACTTTTGAATTGTGTAGTTGACAAAGTTCACGCATTCAAGCTCGCTGTTGAATCGGCAATTGGTCGATGTAGCCGTTGACGTGCACGAGTCGAGAAGTTCGACGATGCTTCCCTTCATCAGAGTATAGATCTGATCCGAGTCGCTGAAACTGCCCGAGACTCTGATGTGACCAGAGACTCGATTATCTTTATCTTTTGTCGATTTTCTATACATGAAAAGCTCCATCTGAACCCCATGGAACCCAATAAAAGGATTGGTGTGCAGCCGAATGTCGATCTGGTTTGCCACTCGATTAAACATTTCGTACCATGGTTTATAGAATGTTCTGGGCGCATATTCGTTACTCACCGAGATCCACAAGATCAAGTCGGGAGCATCGGCACGATTCGAACTCAGCGATTCGAAGATAGGACTGTGGTGTTCCAGAAAGTCGAGGGTATTTTGAGTCTTTCGTTTCAATCGCTTGAATTTGGCGAGTCGTTGAATTCCGAGTCGCTTGGAGAACGAAATTCGAAGATCGTCTCAAATTTTATCTGATCGTCCGTGAACGCCATCACAGCTATTTTCGTATTATAGTCGATGTCTCGAAGAACTTGCGCGATTTTAGCAATTATTATATATCGCATTTCAATGATCGTTTGGTTAATTACATATTCGCGGTTTTCTAACAAGGTCGTTTGATCGATCACGACGCCCACATCGGCCGATTGCTTGGAGGCATTGACGATTTGCGATAAGATTATGCACAGCACCAACACCAACCAGCAGCGTTTTTGCATCTTTTTGGTTGAGACGAATCGGTTCACTAAAGAGCGCAGCGCACGACCACTCATCAACAACATCACAGCGAAATAAAGGGCTTCGGGGTTTTGACGCGGTACTAACGAGCAGGATGTGTTTACTATCCCCGCACGCTCTAGAAGACACGGCTAACGGAGACACGCATTTTTCAGTCAGACGAATCTGCAAACAAGGAAGCGCCAGACTAAGCCTAAGCCTAGGATTAGATAGAAAGTGATAAGATACGCAGAAATACACAAAGAAACGAATAGAGCAAGTTTCAGGTTGGAAACACATCCTGCTCGTTAGTGCCGAGTGGGGTTTTGGTGCACAGCGCCGGAACTTTCACACTTTACGCCTTTTTTTATTTCACACTGCTTTCGTAACTGCCGATTGCATCCAGGCGGGAAATTAAAAAATTATCCGGACACACGTTTTCCCCCGCGGCCTAGAATTATCCAGTACATACAAAAACAACTACGAGATCGATCCTGATCTCTCAGTCTGGCATTCCTAACTTGTGAGATTTTTTGTGCTGGAATTCGGGTACTTGTAAAATAAGCACTTGTGGCGCTGGTAACACTTCCAAGTGCCTCGGTGAAACTGGGCCCAGGTGCTCATAATTGGAGACATGGAACTGGGGCAACGCCATAAATGGGAGCCGATCCAAACCCGTACTCACATCACTACACTCGTCGGCGTCATACATTCTAGCACTGAGCACGCTGCATCAGATCACCCTGCAGTTCAGCGGCGAGTTCGAAGTCGACTGTTTGATGGCCTCTCTAAAGCTGGCCTGCTGGCGGACGGCCTGCTGACGGATGGTCTGCTCGACCCAGGATCACCTCGTCCCATCGATCGGCCATAGCGTGGCTCAGAGTCACGCGGCGATGGACGATGGCGTTGTGGGGTACCACGATGCATGTGTTTCCGCATGAGATCTGGAGTACGCCTACGCTTCTTGGCAATGACGCAAACAGTGACAATAATATGGACTAATAGCACAGCCAGCGATCCCAGACTGATGACAGCCATTATCAACATGGCTTGCTTCATCCCAGTGGTCGTTGACGGATCTCGAACCTCATCCGCAGTCACCGTTTGTCGTTCTATGGCCGAAGTCTTCAGCCAAGAGTCGGACGCTGCGTCTTCTTGCTTGTTGAAGATGGCGCGATGCGGGGCTCCTTGGTTTGTCGACTCGTGCGGTGGTGACGTGGCATTGCATGGAGTCCACATTGGGTCGATTCGTTTTGCATCGTCACACTCTCGCTGGCAGTAATCTTTGCCATGTTTGCACTCGTATTTGATCTGGGATCCACTCATGCAGGACTTCTCGAGTCCATCGCGGGGTTTACAAAAATTTGCTTCGAAGGAACTTTGATTTTTAACCTCTTCTCTCTAGCATAGTGACTGCACCAATGTCAAGATCAGTCAAAACTTTAAAAGAAAAAACTTCAAATCCTCAGTTAAGGTCAGCTCACATAGGAACATCGACAACCGTCAAGTGGATCTTTGCAAAACCAAAAATTGTAATATGTTCCTGGATGAAAAAAAGCTCTGTGCAAAATTTCACAGACATCTGGCCAAGTGTTTAGCTCAGTGCCTAAAGTCCTAAGAAATTTTTGAATTCTAAATTTTTTGGGTTTTCAGGAAAAGTCCTCTCTGCCTCTTTGGGCCCTTACTGTAGTCTGCACACGAGTGTACAGTAAGCCACTTTCAACTGGTCTAGTGTTAGAAATGACCTCAAGGTCAAAGGTCATAATTCTGACAAAACCCCGATTGACCGACCCTTGGCCAAAGTCAGGGTCAAGGTCAGAAAATTTTTTTGGGTCCGGTCAATGTCAAGGTCAGGTCAGACAGCGAAAAACCCAGGTCATTGGGACACTAAATTGGTCTATACAAGCATATCGTACCGGGCTCGTGGCCTGGTGGGTTAGGCGTCCACCTTTCACGCCAAGCGTGCAGTTGCAGGCGAACGTTCGACTCGCGGCCTGGTAAATCAATTCTTGTACAATATGTCCTTTCACCCTCGTTCTTGGTAATGTGGTATAACAGGAGGAGCAGGAACCATTCTAGGCTAACTTTGGCAAGGAATAAGCGTGCGTCCACCTCTGAGGCGTCTACACATCACATCAGTCAGTCAAAAGGAACCAAGCAAAAACATACAGTATGCCTCACTAGTGTGTTAGAAATGACTTCAAGGTCAAAGGTCAGAATTCTGTCAAAACCCCGATTGACCGACCCTTGGCCAAAGTCAGGGTCAAGGTCAGAAAGTTTTTTGGGGTCTGGTCAAAGTCAGGGTCAGGTCACAAAATGTTTTGAAGGGTCGGTCAAGTTCAGGGTCAGGTCAGAATTTCTTGCACCCGGTCAGAGTATTCTGGCAGCGAAAGAATGTAAATTAAGTGAAATTTTGGTGAAAAACATTTCAAGCTCCCGGCTTCCTGCGTGGGGATCTGAGGGCAGTTTCACAGTTCTAAATCTCAAGGCATGCGCTGTCAGGCGCAGGGCAATTTCATCTGATCTATGGCAATTTTGAGCTGATCTTGCTAGAGCAACTTTTTGGGCGTCTTATCGTCACCCGTCAGGGTGAGGTTTCAGCCATGTCCTAGGTCGGGAGACTTGGTAAACTGCCCTTGCTGCCTTGGGTTTTTGGCGTGGTGCGAAAGCACCGCCAGCCATTTCCTTCATGAATGCGGACCCAATTTCCAGGGTCGACGTACCGACTCTTTTGACTGTCCCCTAGCGTACTGTACTAAAAAAAGCTATATCTTCGCAGACCAAAAAATTTTTAAATTTTTCAAAAAAAAAATTTTTAATTTTTTTAATAAAGGCTTTCTAACTCTGGTGTGCATCTCAAAAATTGTCATTCCTAATATATTCATCTTCATCTTCGCTCTGAACAGTTTGATCATCGTCGTAATATTGTAACCTAGAACAGCAAAGAAGAATGGAAGTACAGGTTTGAGATGCCAATGTCCCTGACTTCAAAGCGAACTCCACTTTTTTGATATCGCAGATTACCAGAATCATTTTTTCCATCATGCGACTGAACCTATGCGCTTAAAGACTAGATGATCTACAGTACAGCTACAACAACATGGGATGTTGTGACCATTGCCGGCTGGGACCGCCGGGAATTCTTGGGGGTGTGGCGCGGGAAGTTGGCTCGGTAAGGAGGAGCCAGGCCGGTATAAGAGCAGGCCGCCGGGAGAAATCGGGGCTCTCCCTTGCTTGTGTTCACTCGATTCGGTTCCATCTATTTTGTTCTGAATTTGTGGGGAGCCACCCCTTGTGTTGTCCACCCCACTGGCAGGCCTGTGGGGGCCAGGTGCCAGCCAGGGACTTCGATTAGCATACTCTCAAAGGGCCTCTGCGGGCGTCGTTTTCTTTGGTTCATACTGGAAGAGTCCAGGAGTTGACTCCTGGGCAGGCATCTGGTCTGTCTGCGGATTTGTCTGTGGGTAAGATCTAGGACGGCTGAGACATCGTCGTGCTTTGTTATGCTTCGTAAAGGATTCTCGTGTTCAGTGAGTCTTTACTGCGCCATCGACAGTGGAACTGTTCGTCAGCGTAGGCAGCTTAAAACCAGGTGCATTCGACCAGCAGCCAGGCTAGTGTGTCTGCACAGAGCAGTTGCAGGCACCCTTGGGTGGCGCGGCAAACACGCCTGAGGGGTTTGTTGAGGAGTCAGGGTCTTAGTGATCGATTCTCTGCAGGAATAAGTCTTTCCATCAGGCTTGGGCTATCGAAGACCTTTGACCGCTCGCTCGTAAGATCAGCCCGAACCCGCCGGTACGAGAGCGAAGAAGAGCTGTCGCTCACTCGCAAACAACAACAACCACAATGAAACAGTCTGTTCTCGTGCTTGTACACTGAACCAACTGCGTTGTGGTGTGAAGGTTCGAATCAAGCCACGCAGCCCAAGTACCGGAATAGTTTATTACAAGTGTCCACTACGCCGGACTGGAGGTTCTCACGCAGGACCAGGGGAGCCACCTGCAAGCGTCGGGTCGTCGAGGAATACTGATCGAGACTGAATCCCGCCAGGCAAGGAGCAAAGCCTTTGTATAGGCAATGCTCGGGTCCATATCAATCCCTCGCATGTTAGGAAAACCAGTCAGCTCGGCCTCTCGGGCTCGCTGGGTCCTGACCAGGGAGGGAGACAGGTAGTTTGTGCATCGTGTGCACACTAAGTGTCCTATGCAAATAGAATACACTGAGGCATCTATTACAATAACAACAGGGACAATGGTATAAATCTGTGCTGTGTCGCGACGCTTACTGATCAATGCTAAGTGAAATTTTTTGTATTAAAATGGATGAGAGAACCTTGCAGAAAACATTTGCTGAAATTTACATAATCAAAAAATACGTTCCCCAACGCCATCAGCGCTTCGAAAAATTGAAGGCAACGAATTTATTCTAGTTCATGAACGAAATTGTAGCATGGCGCGCGCGATGAACGAAGCCTGAGCCATTAGTTCAGCAACGTAAACGACCACATAATAATTCAAAAAAGCAGCATTTTCAGCAGCACTGGGTGGGACTCATAAGGATCACAGTGCCGAAGTCAGCAAACTAGCATCAGGATTATAAGATAAGGCTGTGCGAGCAACTGCATGAAACTTTGGTCACTCTTTGAGATGAGCCCACTACGGTTGGTAAAAATACTCGATTTGAATGCGTATGCGTATACGCAAAGTCTCTTGAATGCGTATGCGTATTGCGTAATATGCAAATTGCGTACTCCCCAAAGTATGCATACAAGTTTGCGTATTGCGTATTTTCCCTACTATAGCTAATGATACATGTAGTCATAAACTGCAACTAGCTGTATGTCCATAACTGAAATGTCAACCACCACAGCAGTACAACAAACATAAGACATCGCAGAACTTGTCGCTGCCGCTTATGGTCAGTTCAAAAAACGTCTTCGGGGAGAAATTCCTGTTAGGTTCGATCATAGATTATTTCTCAGGGCCACATCCTGGTTCAGCCAGCAACCCGTTTAGCCAGAATCCCTTTCTGCCATTGCATTAGGTGGGTGGTGTTCTCTGTGCATGCCCGCACCCGCACTCGTGACGTAGCGTTCGTTCGGGATCCCGGTCCCGATCCCGATCCCGGTCGGGATTGCCCCTCCCGAACCCGATCCCGATCCCGATAAAAAGTGTTCGGGATTGGGGACTGAATATTGTGGTGATAGAATGTTTTTATTGCAACAGGGAATGGGGCTGGTGTATGGGAAACGAGCTGTAGGGGTGATAATGGCATGATCGGATGAAACTACTCCCATAAAATGCACAAGTCCTGCTTTTTCTGATGTACGATTTGCGCCCAGTTGGATACAGTAACAGCCCGCATTTGCCATCATTAGATGGTGGGCCTGCTGCAGAAGCTGGCGACATTCTGCTTGACACTGACTCAGATGGTCATGGCCATCAAAATATTTCAGAAGGGGAAATATAGAGACCTTGGCGGATGATCGAATTGATAGAGGAGAAGGAGGGGATTTGTTTGCTGATTTGTAACTGATTCTTCGCTTGCCTGATTTTGAATGCAATGATAAATACTGCACTAAAAATTATCCAAGGAAAGGGAATCTGTGGCTTTTAATTTGCTGGCTACTCAGGGTGGGTTGTAGGTCATCTATAGCCAATGAAAAGCGCTCTCTTCACAAAATCCCGATCCTGTCCCGATCCCGATCCCGGTCGGGATTGAGCGAGTCCCGATCCCGATACCGATCCCGAAAATAATGATCCCGAATGAACGCTATCGTGACGTGGTTGAAAATGGCCAAAATTCCAACAGATTATGATCGAGAGCTAAAACTGGAGGTGATTCTACAAAACGGCCACGGTGCCATCCTGCTGTGTTCTTCGTACACTGATTTGCGAGCTCTCAAAAAAATCAGAATATGTTATCGGTGGAACATTAGTTTGCTTCCTTGCATCATGTGCTCGCCATTCATGCTCCTCTCCATGTGCTGGTGCGAGAAATTCAAGCTTACTCGGATCCTTGGTTCACTAAGGGCATTTGGAGGGGGTTGAAGTGAATTTCCTTGTAAAGAATGCTTGGCAACCTTTTCAAAAAATATGTGGCTGAATCGGTTTTCTGGTTGAACCGGGACTGCCAAAAGGGGTCTCTGGGAATTTTTCTGGCTGAAAGGAGACACTGGCCGAAATGGGTCACAATCGGCACAGATACTTAAAAAGAAATGCTAGGGAACAATGCAAAATCCCGAAAAAATCAAAAAACCGGAACAGAAAACGGGGCCGCAAACAAAACAAAAACACCAACCACCACCACAAAAAACACCCCACCCAAAAACACCCAAAAAAAACCCAACACAACCACCCCCCCAAAAACAACAAAAAAACAACCCCCCCCCCCCAAAAAAAACAAAAAAAAAAAAACACAAAAAAAATATACAAACCACCAAAAAATAAAAAATACCCCAAACAAAAAAAAAAAAAAAAAAAAAAAAAAACAAAAAAAACAAACTATGCGTACACGCATACGCATCCGAATTTCAATGCGTAATACGCAAACTTTGCGTTTGCGTATTTTGTACGCAACCAACTGTAGAGCCCACCATCGCACTGGAAAGTGGTCAAAGTTATACCTGTTCCTCAGCAGGGTCCTAGAATGAGCTTAGCTAAATTATCGGCTATCTCACTTCTACCAATATCATCGAAGATTTTGGAGCGCCATGTTCAACAGCTTCTTCGTAGAAAAGTACGTGTATCCGAGAATCAGCATGGTTTCTGTCCGTATTATTCTACGACAAGTGTTCTTGCGCGCTCAGCCAGTTCATTCACGATGGCCTAAATTCCAAAGGGTAAAAATGTGGGCGCAGTTTTTTGACCCGAAGATTTGATCAGGTCACTGCCAGTTGTTAGGGATATTAAATAAGTATCACAGTCTATCTCCCCGACTGCTCATTTTGTTGGCCCAGAGTCCTGCACGGGTATGAAAATCGTACCCTACCCGTACTAGTAATTTTTAAAAAATGTACCCAAACCCACACCCGTACCCGGTTTTTCGATAACTGTTCAAATGCATTACAAGAACAGAAAAGTAATCAATTTATAAAAATATTTACAGAAAACCAGAGTTTTCAAGAAAACTCGATCAATTTTTATTCAAAAGCTTATTCAGGCGAGTGTTCGACTCGCGGGCCGGTAAATCATTTCGTGTAAAATGTGTCCCTTCATCCTCGAGTGCGCATAAGCGTTTGGTGATGCGGTAAAACATGAACATGAACATTCACTATCGCAAGATGAAAGACTTTCTGACATGAGCCAAATGCTTTAGCGCTATAAGCCTGGATAATGTCTATTTCGAGCAATGTTTTGGTTTTCTAGTTCCTTTGGAAATAGACGTCTCAATTCAAACTTAAAAACTTGAAGCTGACAACAACCTGACAATGAGGAATGGGTCTACCAGAAATGAGCTGGGGCCTCCCCCCCCCCCCCTGAACCTAGATTCGTGACTCTGCTACCAAACGTGCTTTTCATTTGAGCGCTAGTATAGCTTGTATGCAGGAGGTCAGCAACGACTACTGCAGATAGAACAAGCTAGTTTGTGTGCAAGCAACCAGTTTCACAATTAGATGAGACGTGTCTGATGGTAGATCGCAGGCCACACAAGAAAGTCCTATCCTACATAAAAAGGACACTGCTGTCCTAATCTAAGAACCCGCTGACCTGAGTGAAAGTGACTTGGATCCTGCAAAGTCAAGGTTGCTGCACTGGTGCGTATGTCATATACAAGTACGGACCCTTTTTTTCCTCGACCCCCTCTTAGAAGCTCAGAAATACTCGTTCATCTTTTTTTGTACCTTGTTTCAAAGTTTTCTAACTGAAGATGCTCTGTACTGCAGTTTTATTTCCCAGAAATTTTCACTGGAAAACAGCTTTTATAGCATCATTTTATCTATGTATTTTAAAATTTTTGTTGTCTCTGCTTTGATAGGAGCTGTCATGTCATACTTTATCCATAGCCAAGCACCATATGGCGCACTTGAGGGCTAAGGAACACATAATTGACAATAATTTTGTACCCAGGCGGGAGTCGAACCCTCCCCTGTACTGTACGTGCGCATCCAGGATGAGGGGCAGACGCCTTAATCCGCTAGGCTGCGACCTCGGTCGGTCAGCTTAGACAGATAAGCAAGAAGCCAGTCAGTCGTCGTGTGACACCCAACACTTGTCTTGACGTCCTCCACGGATGGCGCCCTAGCGGCTGTTAGACATAAACCAGGCTCTTTTTTGTAGGGAGCAAACACTTTCGAATCTCAAAAACGCTTAAAGGACAACAATATGGCACGCTTGGCATGGCGTAAAAACACCAGTGTTTTTAGGATGTTCAGGTTCAAAACGATCTGTGCGTAAACTAGTATCGCCATGAAATTCAGCTCAACTTCTGAACAGCGCCCATGATTTTTGCGGCTCATTACAGCTCGCGCTGCAAAGTACTAGTTACTGTATGCGAGGCCAAGCCTCTCTCCCTCGGTCACCCATCGCTCGCTCGCTCGCCTAGCCCGCTCGCGAGACCACGCCTATCGCTCGCTCATGGTTCCTTGTCCTACTCGATCGAGATCAGTTTGACTAGCGATAGGCAATTGAACTCATTGTTTCCGCAGCATCGATCTTTATCACCTTTTAGACGCGGACACTAAAAATAAACGACAACATAATATCTATGTCAGAGCAATGAGTTTTAATCTTACCCTTTTACATACGCATTTTTCGATCCTTTCACTCTCAGGAACGGCCGCCCCATTCACTTGATAATCTATTTCGTACTCATCCGCTTCCGACTCCTGAACAGGTTACATAATTATGACACTTCAAGTCACCATGTCAAGTGAACTTTACAAAAGCATTGGAAGCAGAGACAGGAAGTTCCAACACGTCATTTCGAGCGACAAAATTATCAGACTGACTTTATGGCCTACTTGACTTTCTTCTCGTCGTCTTGGTCTCCGAAGATTTGACATTCTGCTGGCAAAAATATCTTTTCCTTCTCATCCAAATGAACTCTTCTCAAAGGAAATCTGCGATCAACCTTATCATGCATCCCCCCGCACAGCAGTCTCCGTTATCTGCCGCCAAAATCAAATCTTGCGTTCACTGTTGCAACATGCGCCACTGTTGTCCTTTAAGTATGCATTTCTTTTTATAAGCTTATCTTGGTTGTGAAAAAATGTAATGTATAACTGTTTTCTTTGAGAATATACACGCCCTTCACGTGTCGCGTGTATTTCCAAAGGAAACAGATAGGATATGAATATCCCAAAAGATATGGATATGATTTCGATATCGGTATCGATTAGATATACAGTAGTCATAACTAGCCTCAAAATAGCAGACATCAGAACTGTTTCGCTGAAAACAATCACAAAATGCATAAGATTTAAATTTACAGCGCTGTCATTGATATGAATTTTAAAAAATTAAACAAGAACGAATACCCAGACCCGTACCCATGCTCGCCGGGTACGGGTGGGTACTCATGCAGGACTCTGGGTTGGCCTCTTACCTCACTGATCGTACGCATTTCAATTCTTCTGGCAGTGCCTCCTTTCGAACTATGCATACACCGTCATGTGGGCCTCAAGGTTCTGTTCTTAGACTGATTTTATGTATTGCATGCATTGATTCTTTTTGTGTGATTTCCACAATCTATTGCCTGGCCTTTTGCTACAAGCGTATGCTAACGACATCGTTGTTGTTTCTCCTGCGTGCCCGCTGTCGGACTTCAGAAGTTTGCTCCAACGGGCAGTCTCATTCACTGCCGAAAAGGTGTCGGATTTGGGGCTTGAATTCAATTCCGCAAAGACTCAAGGTTGCATTTTTCGACTTGATCCGAGACCTTGCAGGGGTATCCCGTCTGTAGTGTTAAGCGGCATTGTAGTTACATTTTTTGATGTGGTCTTCTCAGAGTTAAATTGTCATCTAATATGCGTTTTGCGGTGCATTGTCACGACATTGCCAATTGTGATCGCAGGTATGTTGGTGCGTTTCGTCAAAACTTAGGAAACTTCGCTGGTAATGTCCTCAAAACTGTTCACGTTCAGATTATGTTTGTTGTGCTTGGTCGCCAGTTCATGATTACTTGATCGATGATCTCGAGAACGCTCAGAAGTTTGCTGCTCCGTCGATCTGATTGGAGCGAGTCCTATGATGATGCCAGAGCCTAACCGAAATTGTGCGCATTGGAAGATCGTCGAAACCAGCTAAGGCTACCTTGATTTTACAAGTAGTATCATAGTCGAAGCTCTGATTCGGAAGCTCATTTTATTTATATTACTGACTCTGTGAGTCGTTTTAGCCAGCGTTTAGAAGTTTTAAGAAATCATTTTATTTCTGTACCAAAGATTTATAAAAGTGCTTTTGCTCAGTCTTTTGAGTATTCGGTTATGAATAAGTTTTGGAATACTGATGTGATTCTATCTGATATTGCCGTGGCTTCATGTGACTCTTCAGGGCCCCGATGCATAAACGTCATGCCAAGTCAACTTTTTATGCCGACTTTCATGCCGACTTCTTTCATGGCAACTCGTTTGTCTATGCTATGTTTTATGTATACGTAACTGCGCGGCGCGTCAAGTCGGCATTGCCCATGCCAATAGGGGTGCATCAAGTCGGCATGAACTACCGGTAGACCCCGGATCGGGTCAGGTACTTTCGGGTCGGGACGGGTCACTTTTTTGAAAGATCGGGTCAAAGGGGTCAAAAATACAGAAATTTTGCAAGTTACTACTATTAGCAACTTGAGAAACCTTCTCATAGTTGTTCGACTCCAGGATTTGCAGTATATGCTTCATGCATGCATGCATGAAGTCTTTTATTCCACGTTCTCATTCTGCGTCACTTCCAGGAATGTCAGACGAATTGTAAGCTTTGAGAACGACCAATTTTTCGGAGTAATTTCTGCAAAGGGGAGGGTCCATATGTGAGAGTTCTCATAAACATTCTTGTCCACTCTGATAAATGGGTGGGACTAGCCATACTTAAAAAGGAATCGATAACTTTTAGCAGGTCGTAGGAGGTATCTACAATCACATTTGATTCCTGAATATGACATAACTTCCTGAGTATACCTGGCTGGAAGAGCAATATACAGTAGTCTATACCCAAACACCAAATATGGACCAATAATAGCCCCCTTGACCACCATCCATGTTACCATTGCAGAACACTTTGCTGTGTTCGAAAGTCCCTCACATCCCTCCATCAGTAGTGAAGGTTCTGACAGGAACTAGTGTTCAGCACAATATGACTTTGTAAGCAATATCTTTTGTGAAGACTAGATGCAACTCTAGCCTGGGGTTCATATATATTTAGGTATTTCTTTGTTTAACCAAGGATAAGCTGTCTCAGACTCCGAAAGTCATGACAGAGTTGTCTCTATTTTTCACGCCTATCATTCGGATTGGTTAAATCTTGTCTCAAGTGGACAGACCCTAGTCGCTTTTAGATCTAAGGTTTTTAAAAAATTATTTGACTACTATTGTAGGAAATATGAAGGAACGTTATTGCATTTACTAAGGATAACTAGGGAATAACAAAAGATGGAGATTCGCGTGCGTGAGATTTCTCCATCTCATATTTTCTCGCAGTCCTCTTTACACCAACGCCACCACCTTCTGAGCATTTGTGAATGGTTTTTATCGCGAGGAACTTCAACTACTTATACCGAATTCGGGTCAACCCGACCCGAAATTTCGGGTCACGGACTTTCGGGTCGGGTCGGGTCGGGCGGGTTGAACCCGACCTGATTCGGTGTCTAACTACCGGCAGACCCGTTGTGACGTGGCAGATGTCAAGCGAAGGTGATTTTGAAGATTGAATCCGAAAAACGTCGCTTTATGGAGTGCATTTTTGCTACGAATGCCGCCGCAAAAAGGGGAAATCGGTGATAAAATAGTTTCCAGTTCGGCGATAAAATAGTTTCGGCCAATTTTCCATTGCCACTGTGGAGAATAGGAAATTAGTTCAGCATTCATTATCCAATACCAAAAGCTAATTATCGCCCGACTGATCAACGAGAAAAAGAACGATCCGTTTAGCCAGATCGATGCATCAAACGAATCACCCTGGGTGGCAAGAGAAAGAAGTGGTCGGAAATCATCGACATTTGCATGAACGAGTTGGATTTCGATGCTGGTAAGTGTCTTCGCAAAATGGTGTTGAAGAGTGTTGTTTATCAGGACTCAATTGCATAGTTTTAGTACCACAAAATAGTGTTATTTGATTTTGCGAATTTAAGAGTAACTATCACATGCATACGATCTCTTAATGACAAATGCTAATGCCTGCTAAAATCTGTAGAATGCACATGGACAGAAGACAGGAAGACTGCTTCACACTTTCTGGCTGAATTTTGTAGAGAAATGCGGGTAACAGCAATTTAGTCTTCATCATGCTTTTCCTCTGTTTCAAGAACCTCAGGATTTCCTCTGCCCAGTGTTTCAGTGGAGCCCGGAGAAGGGGACACCAAGGAAAATCAGGAAGAGCAGTTATCGATTAGCATCGCCTTACTGGGCACCGTCACCACAAAAATTGCCCCTGGCTCGCCGATCGCCATCCCCTATCTGGGCGTGTTCATCGATTCAGTCGCCCAAGCCTCGCAGTGGTCGTTTTGCAAGAGCAGGTGAGCTGTATGTGTTTAATGCATCCTCTTGACCGCGGCTGTTCTTTTCTTGTTTCCTCAAGGCTCATTTATTCTGGCCACCGAGTTCTCTGTGACAGAGCGGCGCACTGCTTGGGATGGTCCCAGATTTTCATGTTCGCGGATTACTGTACTCTGTCCCAGACTTCACTGGACCCTGAAAACTCGGGGACCAGTATAAATGCACCAAAATCAGGAAAATGAGTATAAAAGCGACCAGGCCTAGGCGCCCGTACTGAGGCCCCGATCGGTGTCCCTGCGCGCTCTGTCCCTGCGTTTTTGCACAAAAAGTCAAAGTTTGTGCAAAAACGCAGGGACTCGTTTTTATCGATTGTAAAAATCGACGATCGTCTCTAAAATTTTAAACAAGGTGTTAACCGATGCAGTTTTTTTAGCTGAATCCGATAATGAAGTCAAAATTTAGGTTTGAGGGCGATTTTTACCTGTATTTCCTCATGTTCTGAGCCTAGTTTTTCGCTTTCAAAGAGCTCACTCTATGATCCTCACATCATTGGCTATGTGTGATTTATTGACCTTATTGTTGAATTCGAGTATTCGATTGATCATTGTGACCATTCGATCAGTCAATATGATCGATCAGATCATTTATGTCAACCGATCGATTGATTGATTGATCGATTGATTGATCATTCAATCTGTTGTTCGATTCACTTAATGATATGACTCATCGATCGATCCATCAGTCTATCATATAGATCAGATCAGCTCATCGTATCGATCAGACCAGCTGATCATATCAATCACCCGATCATATCAATCAGCGGATCGATCAGCCAATCATCCGGCGAGTTATCGGGCAGAAATCGATCTGTCATTCTTATACGATTCTTTCATGATTTTTACTCGTATCGGCCGTATCAATATTTTCAAACTACCCCTCTCTTATCGATCAAAAGCACTACAGAAAACCAATTGTGCGTGTGGTTATCACATCGTTCTGTTCTCGTATATTCTAATCATATAGGATCTCTGTCCTGCAAGAAGCCCCCGTTTCCGACTGGTTTGCGCCGCGCCTCGCCTCTTTGTGCAAAGAGCAGAAAATGCTTTTCTCTCTTTTTTAGCAGCGCCTCTCTGGGACAGCGCCTCTCTAGACGCAGGGACAGAGTCCCAGTTTCTGAAAATGCAGGAGAGTGAGCTCTGGATCAGGGACTCTTGAGGCAGTATAAACGCCCTCTCGGTGACAGAGTGGCAGAGAACTCTGTCCTGAGCGCGCAGTCACAGAGAGCTCGGTGGCCTGTATAAATGAGCCTTCATGACTGAAGGTCCTGCGTCGTTTCCATTCCCTGATTTCCATATATTTTTCTCCAGCTTCTACATAATAGTGGTGGAGATATTGTACGATCCAGCCAGAAGCGCAAAACTCGACGAATTAGAAGAAGAGAAACGAAAGCAGGCCTAGTTGAAAAACGATATCTTGTATTTGCAGGAATAATGTATGACTTCGAAAAACAAAAAGCTTGTGCTGGTGATTGATGCTTTAGAAATGTTGAGTGAATTCTCATTAGTGGAATAGGAAAATCAAAGGGATTCGAGTGACCATATAATGGCTCTGCTCTGTGCGAATAAGATAGCAGCAAGTAACTGGAAACAGCATCCCATTTTAAGCGAGATAATTAGCAACCTGTGCAAAAAAAATTTTTTAGACTTTTAGTGTACTCGCTATTAGGAACACAGCCCCACTTTCCACTTTTACAGTGATAGATTGTGTTGCCATGATTATAAGGTCATATTGTAGGTCGATCTCAAAATCTCTATCCACCGCTGGTATTCTCTACTGTCGGAGGAAAACCCGCGAGTCCGGGCGCCAACGTCGGAGCTTTCCTTTCAGGGCGAATCTCTGATTTTTTGGGAGCAAAAAACGGAAACAGTCATCACAGTGATTTTCATTCTTGCTGCTTCTGAATTGACTTTTACCGCTTGCATGATCTCCGTCATTTGCTGCAGTCCAGAGAACACCATGACTGTCACCTGAGTGCTAACGAGGGAAGAAATTAAACTACGACAACGCCACGAAAAGAAGCCGATTAATGATCACACTCACATCACAAAATTCCTGAGCGTCCTACATTCTAGCAATGAGCACGCTGCATCAGATCACATGATCGTCATCATCTCAGCTCAGCGGCGAGTTCGGGTTCGACTGCGCGATGGCCTGCTTGAAGGTGGCCTGCTGGCGGATGGCCTGCTCGACCCAGGATCACCTCGTCCCATCGATCGGCCATGGCGCGGCTTGGAGTCACGCGGCGATGGACGGTGGCGTTGTGGGGTGTCACGATGCGCGTACCTGCGCGCGGGGTCTGCAGCACGCTTTCGTTTGTTGGCGTTGATGATGCAGACGATGATGATGATGATGATGGCCAGCACAGCCAGCGATCCCAGACCGATGACGGCCATCATCCATGGCTCCATGGCTTGCTTCGGCCCAGTGGTCGTTGACTGATCTCGAACCTCATCCACAGTCACCGTTTGCCGTTCTGTGGCCGAAGTCTGGACAGCGCCTGGAGTCGGAGTCTGCGTCTTCTTGCTCGTTGGAGACGGCGCAATGCGGGGCTCCTTGGTTTGTTGGGTAGATTTGGTCGCGGTTGTGGTCGTGGTGATCGCCATGGTGGTAATCGAACTCGTGCACGGCGGGCCTGTGCAAGGATGCACTTCGAACGGGCAGTACTTGTAGTCGGCGTAAATTTTCGATCGGATTGTTCCGAACTGTTTGACTCCTTCACCACCGCACGTGGCATTGCACAGGGTCCACATTGGATCGATTCGTTTAGCCTCGTCACACTTTCCTTGACAGTGATCCTTGCCGTGGTAGCACTCGTATTTGATCTGGGATCCACTCATGCAGAACTTTTCGAATCCTCGATGTGAACTCTGAATCGAGTAGTTGACGAAATGCACGCATTCCAACTCGCTGTTGTATTGGCAGTTGCTTGATTCCGCCGCCGATGTGCACGAGGTGAGCAGTTCGACGATGCTTCCGTTAAGCATATAATGGATAACATCTGGGGATCTGGGGACTAGGCCTGAAAGAGGGACAACCTCAAAGACACGCCCACTTTCTTCTTTCGTCGATTTCCTGTGCATGAGGAGCCAATCAGCATCAAATATTCTGTGGCTAGAGAAATGTGTGTATCGGCCAGCGTGCAACCAAATGTCGATTCGCTCAGCCGCTGCATTGAAAATTGCGCGCCATGGATCGACGAATTTGTCAAAGAGAAATTCTCGACCTGCGGAGAACCAAATGACCAGATCGGGAGCCTCGACACGATTCCCGGGAAGTCCGCTGAAGATGGGCGGGTGTGATGGCACATTTTCGAGAGGACGCGTCGCATAATTCTCTCGTCGCAAGTCCTTCATTTGGGCGAGTCGATCCAACAACGCTGAGTTGAATTCTGGGTCATTCGGAGAATGGAATTCGAAGATTTGTTCGAAGAGAAGCTTTTTACCAGTATACGCCATCACAGCTACTTTTGTGTCGAAGTCGATATTTTGCAGAACTTGCAAGATTTTAGTGATGGCAGTATTTCGTATTTTAGCGATAGTTTCGGCTATCGTGAATTCATGTTGCTCGAGAAGAATTGTTTGATCGATCACAATGCCCACATCGGCCAATTTTTTCGAAGCATCGACGATTTGCGACAAGCTCATGCACAAGAGCAGAATCAGCCAGCAGCGTGTTTGCATGTCGAGTTTTTGCTTCAGAGACGTTGATGAAGGTTCAAGGTCACAAGACCACTCACCATCACCGAGCACAGCGAAATGAACGGGTTAGTTTTTGCTGCACAGTGCATCCGTGCTTTACACTGCTTGGTTTTGTGGGTAGCTGACGATGGATTTTCGCGGGAACTTAAAATTATGCGAGCACAGTGGCAGTTTGGTGATGCAACCAGCTGCTAGCTACTGTTAGCTACAGGCTGCGCATAAAAAATGGCCAGTACTTAGATTTACATTAATCCACTGTGCAACTACGTATTCCTGGCAGGCGTAGGAAAGAGATGGCTGACCTAGGTGGTCAAAAAACTCCGACGGGAGTAGGCAAGTCTTACGACTGTACCTACGGCTGAAACATCAACCTGAGAGGTTGACATCTCCAAGCCAGGAGAGAGCATCGATTGCTCTCAACCACTCGTCATGGCCTACCAGGCGGGGGGGGGGTTACAACTGGAATCCACCTCAAAATCTAAAATCCGTAGAGCGAAAAATCCGCTAGATCTAGCGGATGCGAGTTACATCTGGCATGCTGAACCCGCAGATAATGTTTGTGCTCAAAATTCGCTTTTCAACATTATATTTTACGAAGCATGCATACTTTTTTCGGTTTTGCGCTTCTGTTCGGAGCGCAAAACAGGCGCTTGTGAGCAAGGTAGAGAATAGAAAAATGGCTGACTATCGCAACTAGGGGGGGGGGGGGGGAGAAATTCGAATTATGCGACCACATACAGTATTTGCAGCATCAGCGGAGGCTGAAGCAGATGCATTACTAAATAGCATATAACTGTATTGTAGACTTACCAAAAAAGTGCCCTGCATCCCACGAGTACAACAGTTGATTCTATCGCAGATTCGAATATTTGTTGGAATGAGCTACAAATATCTCTCTTATTCGTAGTTTAAAGTTTAATTGCGACACAGTGTTTCCTCGAGAAGAAAACTTGAGAAACAGTCGTATGAGGACTTCTTGGACACCGTCTGGAGTCGCAAAAGCTGGGTGTTCATGGTTCGTGAATCGGCCTCTAAGAATTAAAGCGCGCTAGAGCACCAAAATTCTGTTGCCACATACTGTATGGCCAGTCGCGTTAATAAACAAAGTCTTCTCACTGCCGATTTCTCAGTGCAGCCGTTTTAAATAGGCTCCCGAAGTTTTTGGGGAGCCATGGGCGATCCAAGGCTGGCAGCAACACTTGGATCGGCACGCAATGTCGACCTAACCACTTATAACAAAGCCCGCCATTTTCAAAATCTGCGTAGTGCACGCATATGTGCATATCTTGTTTAGTAAACCATCCAACCGCGCGAAGGAGCAGACCATTGTGTCTGCTATGCGATAAGTGGTTTAGATCAGGGGCTGGCGATCCAAGTGTGCTGCCAGCTCTGGTTCGCACCATGGGCGACGGCCGTGTATATTCCTAAAGAAAAAAGATAATACAGCTCACTACTCTTTACTGAAAATGGTTGCTTTCTTGCCGAAAGGCGTGCAAGAAATTAAGCAAGCCGCAAACGACAGAAGCAAAACTAGCAAAACTCATGTTTTATCAGCATTCAGTCTTTTTTGGTCATTCTTTCAGTACCATCTCCAGCAGACATTAACTTGCTGACGTAAGTGGCCTACTATACCTGCAGAGCGGCAAATTTAAATTCTTAAAAAATTTAACAAATCGAGGTGCCCGTTTTCAACGGCCCAGCTCATCCTGTTTCCTCCTCAATTCCGTTGTCCGTTTTTCGATATCATGCATATTCGTGTCACAAATAGGTAATATCATTCGCGACATACGTTTTCAGCACCGTGATGTATCTAAGCAGTCGATCCAGCGCCTTCGGCGCATATAGTGTATCCATGGCCAATTTGCCGCCTCCCTGTTTTTTTTGATGAAGTTGGAAAACTTGAACTTTTCCGGCCGCACCAGCCGCAACTTGCCATGGTTGATGTGATTTTTGGTCGACCGACGAAATTGCTCAATGTGAACGCGTCCTGCTAGCCAGCCTACTGTTGCTTTCGTTCATGTCATAAAATTCCTTATCTGATCAATTATATTTCCTAGTCCAGTCTCGTTTATATCAGGATTTCGGCACCCTATAGCTGCATTTTGTTAGGCGTTTGATCATTTCAGTCGATGAGCAGGCTGGACATGAGGTGAAACGCAACAGATTGCATTTCATTACTCCTGGAACAGCATCCTTGTGCAAAGAAAGCTCTAAGGACAAATTCTTTTCACTGAGTAAATGGTAAAGCACTAGTCTAATTTCAGCTCAACTTATTCTTACTTACTGCAAGTTTTTGCAGCTGCAAGAATCTGACTACACATTTTCGAAAGGGCTGGAGCTGGTGGCTCGGACTGCCATGCCAGTTGGGCCTGCCAATGTGAACCCGCCTTTCGCAGTGTTGCTGTGTTAAGTCAATCATAGTCAAACGTAGCTTTGTATTTGCCTAACGATAAGTTTCCAATGGCATATGTGTGTAATCCGCTAAGCTGACCGGCATTCTATTCTTTCGCGATTCTCTGGAAATCCCTGAGATCATTTCATAATTGAAGTTTTCAAACTCGTCTTCTTCATCACCCGCCTCCTGATGACAGTGCCTGACGTGCGCCTCGGTTCTGGCGCAGTATGAATTATTTCCAAAAAAGTCTTTTATGACAGACTCGAAACTTCTAGACCAGCCTATGCACACAGTTGAACCAGGGCTTAGGATGGCTGGTCTACTGTACTCGGCCACT